>CAKAKQ010032453.1:0-13827 GCA_916700675.1 Helicolenus avius
TTCTCATTCACAGGGCGTTAAATACCGAGGATTTGTCACGGCCGTCTGCGTTCGATAACACCGCACACCCTTTAGCTTTGGTGGGACACGCACCGGGCTTTCCATTAACTAAAATGTAAACCCATCCGCGTCAATAGTAAACGTTCAGAGAAAGAGCGCCGGGACTGTGGTGACGTAGATTAAAGAGCGAAACACAAAAAGGGCGGACGGCAAGGGAGGTGGATGGGTCCAACAAACACGTCAGCTGTTTGTTCGTGTCCTGTGTTCACAACGTTCAGTGTCATTTTCACTGTACAAACGTAGTAGTTTTAAGCCCAACCATGTTGTTGTTTCCTAAACCTAACTACAGTGGTTTTATTGCCTAAAGCTTAGCATGTGTTTATTGCGACCGTAACGTGACGCAGAGCGGTCTGATAAAGCATCAAAATGTGACGAGTTTTTGGGTTCAGAAATTCGACACTGGTAAGGTAGGAGTGCAGGAGGTTTCCAAAGCTGTTCAACGTCGCAATGCTGTCGTTTTTCTGGAGAGGAAAGTATTATTTTGTTAGGTTTAGGAAACAGCGTGGTTGGGCTTAAAACTACTATGTTCATACAGTGAAAATGAAACTGAACGTTGTGAACACGGGACACAAACAGCGGTGCATGCCCTGGGAATGAGATCGGGCTGCTCTAACAGTAGTATTGACAGAACTACAATAACTAAATTCAAAACAACGGGCATCTTTTGTGCAGAATCTGTTTGCACAGCCGATGTTGTGGACGGAAAAAATAACATGAACATATAATGTTGTAATGCAATCTAATGCAACACCTTTGCAATTCATATTCAGCTCATGATGTTCAGCTTCTGTGTCGGCTGAACTGTTTATCGTTAATTTATCCATTTATTTTTTTTGTTCGGGTTCCATCTTCTCAATGAGCCTGAACGAAACACAGAGCTGTTACGTAACACAGTTTACCACCTCGCTGTGGTTCATCTGTCTGACAGAGGATACCACACACACACATACACCTCCAGCTGCAGCTCTCCACCAATCACAGCGCAGGTGTCTTTTCCATGACGACAGGTTACCGAGCAGAATCTCCTCACCTGCTGCCTCCAGACACAGAAAACCCCCACAGAGCTGCTGTCTGCTGGGAGGAAGATGAGGAGGAGACGCACACACGGTGACGTCAGTGTTTACAGCTTGTTTACATGCTGCACATACAGGCAGAAAATACCCTAACAAATATGATCTGAGAGAAAGAGTGCTCAGTGAATCTAACATCAGTAAGATCAATCACTTTTTATGCTGCTATTATTAGTGTGTGTGTGTGTGTGTGTGTGTGTGTGTGTGTGTGTGTGTGTGTGTGTGCGTGTGTGTATGTTGGGGGATTATAAGTGATATTAGCAATCCAGCACTCCACCAATCAGCCTTCTAGCTGCTGTAAAACCAAAACTAAATTTAAGGTCACATGATTAAAGCCTCGATACAGAAGCTCAAATGCACTCTGAGAGATGAAACATCGACCAAAATTAACTTTTAATAATATAAAGAAAATGTCTGGAAATCTGAATCTAAAAACAGACAATCATGAGATACATGTGCATTAAAGTATGTGAAATTAGTAATACAATTCCAGGACCTGAAAGCAGGAGCATCAACCAACGGAAACAATTTGCCAAAGAGGGAATCAAACATGGGACCATACAGTTTTTAATAAAAATAAAAATAGTAATATGTTCAATGTGGCCATTTTGTCATTACATAGACAAAAATATACCTTGGGTAGCATTTGGTTTCCTCCAAAATATGTCATACAAGGCAAATTTGAACCCCAAGTTTGAACTTTTGTTGCTTTCAACAACCGGTTCTCACTCCCAACTCATGACGCTTGGTCAGCGCCCTTCGGCATCTGAGACTGACGCACCAAGGCACCCTTTAGCATCTTCTGTATGGGACGCACAGGGCTTTCAGCTAACTCCAATGTAAATCCATTTGCATCAGTATTAGACGGTCAGAGCAGAGTAGTCAGAGTAGTATAAGATTGACAGCTGCTGCAGAGACTCCTCGGCTCTGATTGGTTGTTTTCCATTGACGCTGCAAAATCTTGCAGATGCCATTAGGAGCACAGAGGAACATGATGAATTTTTTTTCAGAGCATCTGTCTCATACTATCAGGATATAGTGACCGTTATATAAAAATAACTTTTTTTCAACCACATTTGCTCAAAGTTACCAACTTTAGCTTAAACAGTGAGCTGCAATTCAAAATATACACATGCCAAAAAATAAACGGTTAATGGTGAGGATCATAAAAAAATAAACAGGTTTAGAGAAATAATGTAAGCAAGGCATAATGTACAGCGAGCCGGTCATAATTGTGAAATAAACCCTGACAGGGCCTTGCATCGCCCTGAAGGGGTTTATTTCACAACAATGACCCGCTAGCTGTACTTTATCTCGCTTATTACACGGCTACTTACTTAAGAAATCAATAATTTGACACAAAAATGGTCCTCTGGAGTCCGAGATCAGAACTACAACTCTAGCAACGGTCTGTTATAAAGAAATAACAGCCCATAGAACGCCGTGTTTGACCAATCTGAATCCAGTATTCAACAAAAACGTGTAATAATATTTAAAACTGAGCAGTATCATGTAAGGGACTCTATGTTTACTGCTTAGCCATGTGGGCAAATCCAAACACTGCTAATCATTGTTCGGGGGAGGGTTGTAGTGAACAATCAATTCTTCTTTGGATAAATACAAGTATTTTTCAATTTGTGCTGTGTGTATTTATAATATGAGTAAGTGATGTCCCCTCTCTCTACTTCTTCTACTGTTGTCCTGAGAAGACAGAAATATTCAGACTCCACCCTGCTCACTACTGACCGCTGGCAGGCAGCTCGCTGGAGGTCATGTGTACTGTCTGAACTGCACTTATCGTCACTGTGGTAATACTGAGGAATGTTATTCCCCTGCTACACACACAACCAAACCACACACAACAGTCACCACACTGACTGGACTGCAGTGAATCTGATTCCACAATAACAACAAGCAGGAAAAATGTTTCATTCAGCCAAGATTTCTAATGCATGAACACCGGTTTCAAGTTTCAATTCTTTATTTATCATATGCACAACAATTACAGTGAAGCAGTCGTTCTCAGGCTCCCTCCAGCAAGGCTACTACAAACTGTATAAAAAGAAAAAAGCATACAGTAAAATAAGAATCCAACACATAAGACATAAAATACTGCAGAAGTTATAATATAGAGTAGAATAGAATAAAATATAATACCGTGGTATGATCATGGAGAGCTTTAGGGCTCTCCAAATATACGTAGTACTGTGGTAGACTGGTGTACATTAGTGGTACAATTAATAAATTATAATATATACATGTTGTGCAGTAATGTAGTAAATATGTACAGAGATGTAACCAGGTAACCTTAAAATAGTATAAAGATAAAATGTATGAAAGGCAGTTTTTCCATCCTTGGACTGATCTGATACCAAACAGGCTGCCATATCAAATCTACCTCACTATTGTCCACTATGTTTGAGTATATTAGAGAATAATGGTCGTATATGAGGAAGTGGTTCAGAGCCAACACATCCTGCAGATAAACACTGAGAGGCCAAACTGTTGTTTGTGTCCATGAATCAGCGCTGAGTCGCCCTCTGTCTGCACGTCACTGCTCCAGATCAAATAACCTGGACATAGCTGACAGCTGAAGGGAGATGGCGACCCTGAGGGACCGCAAAGTCAAAGACGGACACGCTGAGGAAACTTTGTCCGCTATCATGATGGTTTTCAAAGTGGGGTCCGGGGACCCCAAGGGGTCCTTCAGGGGAGTCCAGGGGGTCCCCAGTAAAAAGGGGAATAATTTAATGTCACTATATTTACTGTACATCCATAAGTAACACAATGACAGAATATATGACTATTTTGGTCATGGGTTTCATGCACTTAACATTTAAAAGCAAAAAACATACCAGATGGAGAACCCTGGGACAAAATCTGGTCTCATTTTTGTCAGTTTAGGGGTCCTTGAAGTGAAAAAGTTTTATCCCAATAAACTATCATACAGCCAATCAAAGAACAGGTGATTTACTGATGCATATTGTACATAGCACTAAAATCACACCAGCCAGCAGCTTCTGGAGACTGCAGTGTTCGTTACATTGGTTTAAAGTGATTTTTCTCCAGGTTTTATGGCCCAATGCATCCTATAGTTGTGTTTCCAGCCAGCCCGTTCACACGGAAAGGCGTATGTCACGATAGTGTGCAATGCATTTAGCGTGCGATAAGAACACCTTTTTTGATCTGTGTATAAATGCTACGGTAAGAGTTAGTGACATAGTATAAAAAGCGAGAAAGACCACTTATGGTGGGTGGGATGTGAGGTGGATGGTCCAACAAACACTGGACTTTTAACCAAATTTTGTAAGTACATTAATGACGTTTGTCACGTGTTTTTTAGTGACGTTTGGGACGTGTTTTCTGTACTTATGTTATGTTGTTTCCAATACGTATTTAAGTTAGTATACATAATTCTTTTAAGCCCATGAACTTTATAACCATGATGTTTTTCCTCAACCTAAGTGAGTGGTTTTGTTGCCTAAACCTAACTGCGGACGTTTGCCTGGCGTACAAATGACTAGTGAAAAGGCTAAAATGCGTACTCGTGACGAGTAATGTCCGAGTAATGTCTTGCTACTTATACGACTTCCTGAGAGACCAGGTTGTTCCAGCAGGAAAGTTATTGTTAATGTTGATAAAGTAATAAAATAACAACTATTTTTGGTTCTGATGCATTTTGGCACCACAGAGACGTTTTAGACTTGATTATTTAAGTAAAAGAGGGCAAATATGACAAATAATTATCCTCTTTTTTACATGGGATCTATTTGAACTTTTCACCAGTGAGGTACTGCAGGTATATATTCAGATTTCTGATAAACTAAAAAAGATTTCAGAGCTCCGAAATATTCACAACCACAACATATAAAAGAAGTTGTCCTTCTGCTTCTTACAGCGCCAACATAAAAGATCTGAGGTCTTTTTTCTCTTGCAGAACACTGAACACATGAATGTTCAATGTTTGCACAGCTGATGAACATGTGCATGTTATGAATCAGTCGTCGCTGCAGTGAAAATGTACATTAAACGTGGGTGGCTCTGTGATTTATAAACGCTGCTATAATCAAATAACTCACAGTTAATGTGTATGTACATTACCGATCAACACACTGCGGCGAGGTATCAAAGACCGACAGCCATTTTTCACCGACTGTAAACAAACACGACCGCTAACGAACGGATCCCAGATGGCTGCAGGGAGGCAGTCATCAGTCTGAAACATGAAGAAGCAACGCGTTGTGACTTTTACACTTCCCCGTCTGGGGATTTCTACGTTTTCTTAACTTCAGCTTCATTATTTTAAAGGGTCAGTTCACCCAAAATAACATACTGTATTTTCCCACTTTGTGTCAGTGGTTTTCAGCCATGTAGATAGTTTGTGTTTTATTGCTGAGGTTTACACCACTTCAATGCTTTGAACAGCACAAAATAAAAATGTAAATAACCTAATACTGTTCCAATTTCTTTTACGGTAAGCTAATGTTAGCATTGCTATTTTAGCATTAGGCTCAATGTACAGGTGACGCTCACAGGTGCTCAGTTATTATCTTGTAATGTTGGATCTCCAAAGTCATTAGGATTCATCCTGGGGGAACCACAAAGGTCTGGACACATTTTATGGAAAGTCCTGCAATAGTTGTTGATATTCTGGATTGTTTTATGAACAAACATAAAAAAAATATTAAAATCCTCCAAACTGAATTTAAAAAAAATATTTTGTTTCTCATTTAATGTGTTTTGAAAGTGATCTCCCCATGTCTGTGTTCCATGTGGCGAATTCGCTACAAATTTTAATTAATTTATACACTGCTGGGTAACATAACCTATATTAGTAAATCATATTACATCTGTTGACAATATTTTGCCATAAAAGAAAATGGTGTTGACGTTGACTGTAGGAAACAAGGTGCGAACAGTAAACTATGAAAATTCACTTGCAGAGAGTTGAAACGTGCTTCCTAAAATGGAGGAATAACAACATCCAATGCCTCGAAATAGTTGTGTGTTCCTAGTAAAATGCTCACAGTGATATAGTCTAAGGATATTTTGTAGTTTATGGGCTCAAACATTCAAAACACCTGTGTGGTCCTTCACAGCGACAGAAATAAACAGCTAATGTTGAAGACAAATAACATAAATAGAAGCCAATACAATGCATCTTTAAAAGCATCAATAAAAAAATGTCGGAAAGGCATCATTTTAATGTCCAAGCAGGAGAATTAACCAATAATTTTAAATAAATAAATGTATTGGTTTAAAAAAAGCACTGCAGCCTCTAACCGAGACTCCAACATGTTCTCATTATCAGTTTAAAGAAGACCGATTATACTTTTTCCCCTTAACCTGTAGTTTGTTATATAGTTTTTTGTGCATGTAAAAGGTCTGCAAAGTTACAAAGCCCAAAGTCCACGCCAAAGGGAGTTACTTTCCCCCACAGAAACACTGCTCCTGAACTGCCTGAAATACCTTGCTTGAAGTCCCGCCTTTTCTTCTGTAACGTGGTGATGTCACCAAGTAACACATTTGGATAATACCTGCCTAGCGGCTAATTAGGCACACCCTCAAACAAAGCTAGTTAGAGCTGAGCTGGAGCGCAGTCCGAAGCGTTTGGTTGACCAATCACAACAGAGTGGCCCAGCTGACCAATCAGAGTTTGTGTTTCACACAGAGGGTGAAAAGAGGTGAGAAAAGTAAAGCGTTTTTTGGATATTGAAGCATGTAAACATGTTCTAGTAGAAATCCAAAATACAAGTATGCACCTGAAAACAAGCATAATAGGTCCTCTTTAAACTCAGCAGGACAGAACAGCCTTTTCTCTTTGTCCTCTACTGATTTCCATGAAGAAGAGGAAGAAGGCGAGTATATGAAAGCTGCTCCAGCTGTGTCCCTTTGGCTGTCTTTTCTTCTCTTTACTTCATAGGAAGATTAATTTTCAGAACTAAAGAGCTTTTAACTCCCTTTCATCTTCTTCTTTCTGTCTGTCGCAACACATCAGGCGCGCCGAGGAAACAGATTCATCTCGACATTTTCAGATGAGTTTTAGAGTCGAGTTGTGATGAAAGAGACATTTGTCCTTGACTTCCCCAACAAAATCATGTGTCTGCCTGCAGCGGCTGGAAGGAAGTAACCAGTGGTGGAATGTAACTAAGTACTTTAACTCAAGTACTGTACTCAAGTACAAATTTTAAGGTACTTTTATTTGAGTACTTCCATTATATGCTGCTTAATACTTCTTCTCCACTACATATCAAAGGTAAATATTGTAATTTTTACTGCACTACATTTGTCTGACAGCTTTAGTTACTTTACAGATTACAGTTTTTCATCCCCTTCCTGTCCAGTGAAAACCACGTAGCTCCAGATGTGTTGATGTTGAATGTTTGTGATGAACTGAAGGATGAAGTGTTGTGAAGAGATATGTAGTTCTCACAGAACAGGGATGCCAGAAACACATGATGATCTAATAGAATATGATGCATTGCTGTAGATTAAACTAGGCAACAGCAAATAAATGAGTTATAATTAGCACGACCTTAAACATCTACAGCAGTAAAATGCAACAATATTCACATAATCGTGATCCAGGAAATAGAAATAGCAGTGAACGCCGCATAGGGAAGAGGCCGAGGTGGATAGGTGGGTCAAAAAATACTGGAGTTTTGCCCAGGAGACCGGCGTTTGTGTCCCGTGTGAAGTGAAGTTATGTTCTTAAGTAAAACCACTTACTGAGTTATTTTAAGCCAAACCATGGTCTTTTCCTTAATGTTACTAAGTAGTTTTGTTGCCTAAACCTAAGGAAGTTATTTCCTATGAAGACGGTGGTTTATTTTGAAAAGACTGTATGCATGTAACAAGCGGAAATTGACACGTGTTGCTGGACATTCGTAGGAAAAAGAACGAAAAAGGGGCAATAACTTTTTTGTAAGATGTAGCAGTAATATTAATCCAGAAACATCAGATATAATAGTAAAACACTGACAGGGAACATTTTACTGCACAATGAATACTTTTACTTTTCATACTTTAAGTACATTTTGCTGATAATAGTTTTACATAAGTAAGGTTTTGAATCGGGACTTTTACTTGTAGTGGAGTATTTTCAAAGTGTGGTATTAGTACTTTTACTGTGTCTGAATACTTCTTCCACTACTGGAGGTACTGTAACTGATCAGACTTTAGTATTGACAGCAAGTACAGTCTACAAATAAACAAAACAAGAAACTCCGTCTTTTAAGTTGACACTTGACAAGAGTGCTGCAGGAGTTGTTACTTAAACTGGCCGGTCAGCCCGTATGCAGGAAAAGGCGTATAAATGCCACGATAATGCGGAATAAGTACGCCTTTCTTGATTTCCGCATGTCATTCGTACGCCATGTCTAATGCTACGGTAAGAGTTAGTGATATAGTATAAAAAGCAAGAATCACCACTTATGGTGGGAGGGGAGGTGGAAAGGTCCAACAAACACAGGACTTTTAACCAGGATACCCGTGTTTGAGACCGGTGTTTACTGTTGTTTTGTTGCATTTCTTATTGACGTTTGTGAGGTGTTTTCTGTAGTTGTGTTAAATTGTTTCCGTATGTGTTTTACTCAGTTTACTGACTTATTGTAAGCCCAACCATGACATTTCCCCTTACCCTAACTAAGTGGTTTTCTTGCCTAAACTTAGCTGTGGACGTTTGCATCGTGTATAAATGACATGTGAAAAGGCTAAAAGGTGTACTCATGACACGGTGTAATTTTGTGGTATTTATATGCCTTCCTGTGAGACCGGGTTGTGCAGGTACAGTTTGCTTGCTGGATATGACAAGAAACACTTTTGGATGTCTATCTCCTGAGTTTGGAGGTGAGCTGCCTTTAAGATGGGAAGCCGATAGCTTTGGGAAACTGAAATGAACTGTGGAAGGTGTGTCTTTCTTTAAACTGGTGGGGTGTTTGAGTTACAGGCAGCTTTGCCTCCCAGACAATACAGTATAGTAATACATGCTAACGCCTAGTGGGATCAGATCGGATCGCACTGTTTACCCGTCATCCTTGAGGGGTTTCTGTCCAGAGGAACTCCATGTGTAGCTACATGTCATAGATCGAGGGCAAACCTCACTCACAAACCATAAAAAATAAAAAGCACACACACTGAAACAGCAGGTGAAACACAAATCTACCTGCGTGGCGACACAATAGTTCACAAACATATATGTGTCATGCCCTCCGATAGCAAAATCCCATTTCCCACAGTCAGTAACACACTGTAATCCAGCCTGGAGAGATGAGACAGGAGAGGAAGCCAACACTGAAGGTCACCTGATATCCTGACAGGTGTCTGCAGCCGTGACGAATCCCACGTCAGCCCCTCCGCTCGCTGCTTTAACCCCCCGTGTCTGCTGGAGACACGGACGTTTGATGAATAAATAAGGAGCTGTCTCTGTTTTCCACTGTAAATGTTTAATCTGTGACGTGATGGAGGACTGTCTCCCAAAGCGGCAAAAAACAAATTACCGGACTTACACCGACTCTTAACTGTTCTTGAGACATTGCTTGTGTTTCTTCTAGTTTCAGAGTTCACTTCAAAGTATTCAGTCACTTATTTTAACATTAAAATCACAGTGAAACCACTGTTATAGCATCTTTGTATAGCTTAATCATAGACTAAGAGGTGGACGTAGTCTCCCTGACGTCACCCACTGGTTTGTGGACTGCCGTTTTGAAACCTTGAGTACGGCATTTTGGCCGTCGGCATCTTGGTTTTTGTCATTGCCATGTTGGTTTTTGGCCGCCAGAAGTGACACGAGAGGTGGAGTTCAGTACAACCGAACGCTGAATAAGACATTTTCAGGTTACAAAAATGTTACGAGTCATTTCATGAACTGAAAACCAAGCCATCAGGAAGAGCGCCGGGCTTTGAAGCAAATTTTCGTAATGGCCAAACGGCAGTTCTACAACTTCCGTGTCCGTCACGTGATGCCATCGGGCCCAAAAATACTTTTTCCCATAGACTTACATTGGGAAAGAGACGTCCGTAACGCGGTGGATATTTTTTTTTGAGGTAAATCAACTTCCCAGTACGAACATTTGAATAACCCCTATTTAAATCATTAGGTCCTAAAAGTTGTAAAATGCACTAATAGCTGAATCCAGAGTTATTTCCCTTCCTCCGTTTATGTGAGTGAGACCCAGACTGCGGCTACTGCTAGCAAACACGTATTAGATAACGTTAAGTTCTATGTGCATTTTGGTATAAAAGATAAGTGAACATTTAATTAAGTGTAAGTTTTGACCTGTTGGTTTACATGAAAAGTCATGCACAACATTTTATATTATAATAATTATATAATAAAGACATATTGATATTGTAAGTCATTGTTAACTGAACACCCAAAGCAAACAGGATGAGGAGCAGTGTAGCATCAGTAGCTGTGACACTGAATGAAAACCAGATGACTGTTTCATATCTATAAATGTTCTGGTTGGAACCAAAACACCAAACTGGAAGTGGAGCAGAAACCCTAGCGAGCCTATTTATAGACGTTAACAAATGGACTCCCACACAAGCAGGAAGAGCTTTTACAGTCAAATTGGGAACACAGTGTTCAGTTTGAATAGTAAATGTAGGAGTGTGTGAGTGCTGATAGCAAAACAAAAACCCCCACAGAGCAGAAATTCAGTCTCAGAGGAAGAAAAACAGCTCCTCACATGGTGCTGCTCAGCTCAGAACTGATCCTAGAGCTGCTCCTGAAGAGCCAACAGGAGGTTTATGTGGGACAGTTGATGTCAGTTTACAATCACTTGGAACTTGTTCTGATTGTGTTTTATCAAATCTATTTAGGTCTGGTAAACATAAGCATGACCACATCCTTAAACTGAAAGGGATAGTTGTTTTGAGGTACTTATCCATAGTAGGTGTATTACCAACAGTGGATGGCGGTTAGCATGCCACCAGTTTGGAGAAACAGACAGGAGTACCACTGGAGCAAGGCAATGTGGACGGGGGCAGCAGCAAAACGTATTTTAGACACCTAAAAGAATCAGTATCAGTGTAAATGGACGCTATATTTAGAATATTTTCACCTCTTTATCCTGCCGTTAGACAGCCCTTTCTGATGAGGAACTGAACTGAAAGTGAAACTTATCTTTGCTCTCTTCAAAGCAGCCAGACTCCATTAACAAAAACAGTATATAAGTGTTCACTTTCAGTTCAAAATATTCTAAATGTAGCATACACTTGATACAGATTGTTTTTCAGGTGGGCCTTTCTTTTAGGTGGCTAAAATCCTTTTTGCTGCTGTACCCATCCACAGCAGTACAGTGCTTTTCTTCCGTGCTGGTACTCCTGTCTGCCAAATTTGGGGCGTGCCGACCGCTGTATACTGTAGGTTCCCATACAAATAAACGGCATTCTCAATTACGTTTCGAGGGAAACATTATTTCTTCCAGATTATGGTCGCAGTTTAAACACGTGGTTAACTTTATAAATTGAAACAAAACAAAAACACAACAAAACTTCGAGGTCATATTTAGTAAAAACATCATGGTTTGATTTACAGTAATTACATTTGTTACGTTATTTACGTTACGGACAAATTAAAATAAGTCAATGTTGACCTTTGGTTTCACAGGACACAAACGTCGGTTTACTGGGTGACAGTCCTGTGTTTGTTTGACCCATCGACCACCATTACCTCCTCCGTATGCGGACTATGATTAGAAACGTATTTGTGATATTCGTTTGCAGTTTCGTTGTATGGGAATGTCATTTTTTAGAAAACCAGGCTGGAGGGCAATGATGGTCTGTTGGTTGGTCCTGACTGAAATATCTCAACAGCTATGAGATGGATTGAAATAACATTTTGTACAGACATGACATTCATGGTCTCTAAGCGATGAATCCGGATGATTTTTGGTGATCCTCTGACTTCCTCTAGTGCCACCATGAGGTCAAACTTTAAATTTGTTCAACAAATTGGTTAATGACCAAATTCCTGCAAAACTATTGAAATTCCCATCAGCCTCAGCTGTACTTTGCATTTGCTGCTAGTTAGCTAACGTTAGCATGTTAATCAGCAAAGGCTTGCATACAACATGCTAAACTATTTCCTGCTATAAATTCTTGTTGATTATTGTATTATTTTTTTGCATTGGTTAGACAAATGCAAGTTGAGAGAGTTAGGAAAGAGTAGCAGAGCGAAGGCAGACTTGGGCCAGATTTGACCCTGGGTTGTCATGGTTACACAGTGCACATCTTAAAGATGAGCCCACCAGGAAGCCGTCAGTCAGAAGCCGTGAGTTTTGGGATGCAGGACAGATCACAGAGTTTGACACTGACAGATGATGTCTGCGCTGATAACGTCACGGAGCGTCAGACTGAAGCTGTTGAAGAGTTTTAAAGAAGAGATTAGCATGCTGCTGCTCTCTGAGGACTTCAAACACAACCGTCTCCAGTGGATCATCAGTTATTGATCCCGAGCTGCCTCAAGCTTTCACCGAGGCTGCCATCTCTGAGTGTACAGACAGACTTTTATCATATTAAGACCTCGCTTCTACGACGGCTGCTTGTCAGAACGCGCTGCAGACTCAGAGAGACATTTATCTCAGTGGACTCTTTGGACCATTTGCTGTCAGAGGTAACATTTTAAAGAGACCTTCTATATTTACATTTTGTTCATAGGAGTTGTCCCAGAACATGTATAGTACCCTGAGTGGAAACTCTGTCATATGCATGTAAATAAAGGGAGTGAAAACTGAACCAAAAGGTCAGTATATCCACATTAATTTGACCTCAGAGTTTGAATTTGCATTTTGGCTGTCACCATCTTAGTTTTTTTGGCGTCGCCATGCTGTTTTTTTGCAACCAGAAGTGACACGAGAGGGTGGAGCTAAGTGCAACCAAACGCTGAATAAAGACATTTTTAGACGACCAAAATCTTACAATTAACTTTCATGAACTGAAAACACACTGTGAAAGGGTTAAAGTTGTAAGACGAAAACACGGACAACTCCCAGACCGGACAACGCCGTGGTATTGACCTGTCAATCACAAAGTAGCCACGCCCTAAAGCATACCCTGCTTTATGGTCTATTTGACTCTAAATGGGACCATAATTTACTAAATGAACATCATGCTGTATTGAAGAAGACTTGAAACTAGCGATTGAGACCATAAACTCATGTTTACAATGATTACTGAGGTAATAAATCAAGGGAGAAGTAGGGCCATTTTCTCATAGACTTCTATACAATCAGACTTCTTTTTGCAACCAGAGGAGTCGCCCCCTGCTGGCTGTTAGAAAGAATGCAAGTTTAAGGCCACATTGTCTTCACTTTTCAAACCTGGAGGTCGCCCACTGATCCCGAAGCTTCACATATGGCCGCTTTGTTACGCCACTTGGCATCAAAACCCCTTAGTTAGGTTTAGGAAAAAACAACAAGGTTTGGCTTAAAATTATTAAGATTTTAAAGGGAAAATGAAACTGAACGTGAACACGGGATACGAATGAACAGCTGATTGTAACGTGAAAGTGAAACTTAACACACAAACAGCGGTCTGCTGGATGAAAGCCCAGTGTTTTTTGGACCCATCCACCTCCCCACCGTCCTGCCCGGTGTGTCTCTTTTCGCTATTTAAACTACGTCACCGCACTCCCGGCGCACTTTCTCTGAGCGTTTACTGTTGGATGGGTTTACATTGTCGTTAGCCCGGT
>CAKAKQ010032455.1:0-11402 GCA_916700675.1 Helicolenus avius
TTGAACTGAACAAGAGAATCTCTTTTTAAAGAGTCAGAATGACAGAAAATAGCATACGTCTATGGTTCATAACTGCCATAAAACACAGCAGCGAGGTAATCTTCACTCACAGCTGCAACGAACCTACCTCAGCTTCGCTCTCCGGTTCAGCTCACTTGTAGTTTCCTCAGCGCTGAACAGCTGTATGAGTGAGTGTGTGAGCTCTGCTCTGCTCTGTGCTGCCGGCTCTCTGGTTTGTTTTAGCTCTCAGGTTGATCACTCCTCTCTTCTGGCCTGGAGGAGGGAGGAGAAAGGGAGGGATAAAGGAGGAGGGCAGTGGTGGTGGTGGAGTAAAGAAACAACATGGAAAGAGTAGTAAATGTGAGGGGAGGGGAAGGAGGCGGGCCGGGTCGCTTTTATATCCTTGCACTGTGTAAACTATTGGAAGGAGGACTCCTCTCTCATACTTTCTCACTGCACCTCTTCCTCCTCTCCGCTCTATCATAGGTATGTAAGTCTTCCCCTGCCTTCTTCTTCTTTTTCTCTCTCTTCCATTCTTTTCCCCACTTTTATTTGGAAAGAAATTAGGGCTGTCAATCGATTAATCGCATGATTGTCCATAGTTAATCGCGATTAATCGCACATTTTTTACCTGTTCCAAATTAACCTTAATGTATGTATAAATGTATTATTGGAAAACAATTAACAACTCAATTGTCCAGAAACCATCAACAGCTGTCAGTGTGTCAGTGTGCTGACTTGACTATGACTTGCTCCAAACTGCATGTGATTATCATAAAGTGAGCATGTTGGTAAAGGGGAGAGTCGTGGGTACCCATAGAACCCATTTTCATTCCTATATCTTGAGGTCAGAGCACAAGGTACCCCTTTGAAAATGGCCATGCCAGTTTTTCCTTGCCAAAATTTTGCTTATGTTTGGAGCGTTATTTAACCTCCTTCGCGACAAGCTAGTATGACACGGTTGGTACCGATGGATTTAGGTTTTTTAGTTTCATATGATGCCAGTATTTTCACTCTAGCTTTAAAACTGAGCAACCTACAACCTTAAATATCTCAAGTTGCGTTAATGCGTTAAGGAATTTAGTGGCGTTATATCTAGTTTGCATTAATCACGTTATTATTGTGTTAATTTCGACAGCCCTAAAAGAAATACATAACACTCAGAATCATGGATAGGACGACATAATCATAATCTGATTCAGTTTGTAGTGTCAATAGAAATAATTCATGTCTCAATCTCCACATTAGCTTGTTTCACATCACCAATCCAAACACACTTAACCTTTTTCCTTCCTTCCCCCGATCCCTCCGTCTCTCTCTCTGGTCTCTATCTGTAGTTCTTTCACTCTATATCATTATCTCTCCATCCCCTCGCTCTAATGGTATTTTGTTAAGATAAGGACTGCAACTGGTCAAGAGGGGAAATCTGATTTTGTACACAAGTAATGCAGTGTTGAAGAGCTCCTGTTAGTGACCATAATGTTGCAAACAGCCACAGGTAGACACACTTTTATTACAGGAAAGTATTATAATGTGATTTCTACACAGGCTGTATGTCCATATATATATATATATATCAGTTTGATACTGCTTATTAGACCACAACTAGTGTGTAAAGGCTTCTAGAAGACGTTACAGGTTTAACTGTTTCCCCTATAGATGTACTCTTTACATTTTTTCTATTATCTCCTATTCTATTCTATTGTAGTTGTGTGCTTGATGGCAAGACGAGACGGACATGCAGACAGACAAGCTGGCTGCTGAGGACCACCACCCTCCCCCTTGTAACTGGACCCCAACAGAGCAAACATTCAACACTAGATAGCAATTGTGTGTGTGTGTGTGTGTGTGTGTGTGTGTGTGTGTGCTTGTGCAACAGACAGACTCATGCAAATACTTCGACATTCCACCCTCCTGCTTACTGTCAAGTGTGTGTGTGTGTGTTAAGGAGTGTGTGTGAGAGCGTTGGGAGATGACGAGGGGGCTCGGCTCGGTGATTTACCAGAAGATTGTCCCCCTACCGCTTGGTCTCGCTCTATCTCTCTCACACACACATACACATTCTCAACACCCCCTCAGGGTTTTTATGTGAGTCTGCTGGAGGCAGTACAAGACACAGGCGGCAACAAACCACTGTAGAGGTCAAAGGTCACGGGTATAAGTTTCATCAGCCATCTGAGGTTTTTAAAAACAGACATTGCTGTTGTATCTTATTATGTCAACTTTAAATTAAACTTTTCCTCTGTTGACGCTGTTTTCCATCCTTGAAAGTTGAGCTTTTTGAAAAGCTGTTTTCAACCTCTCACAGGCATGTTTCTGTGTAGCAGCAACTTTACGAAGCCAACTTCCTGTTGCCTCCTAAATTCTTTTTTTTTAATATCAATAACGTCAATCACAGTCACAACTGCACAGATGCTACAATAGGGATCTTTTGATCCAGTGCAGCAGCAGTTGGCTTTGGTTGACAGGTAGAATTTATGACCTGTAATTAAATTACATTTGAATATATTAGTGCAGTCATTTACCGGCAAAAACATCAAGACATGCCAATGAGAACACCTGTACTAGGTGATTCTCCATTTAGAAACATAGACCTAACAGGAGAGTCATGTGTGAATCAACTCAGTCTCACAGGAAGGCGTATAAATACCACGACATTACACGGACATTCTGCGTGTCATGAGTAAACATTTTAGTCTTTTTGCGTGTCATTTGTATGTAGTTAGGTTTAGGCAAGAAAACCACTTAGTTAGGGTAAGGAAAAACATCATGGTTGGGTTTAAAATAAGTACGGAAACTAAGTAAAACATGTACGGAAACAACGCAACACAACTACGACAACAAACAGCACTACCACCTCTAGCTCTAAGCTTGATTACAGTGAAATGAAACTAACCTTTATTTTGCTTAAGGCACCCCGAAAGTCCCCGTAGCCCCCAGTTTTATGAAACACTGCTTTCCAGTAACAGTGAGTCAGCAGGTAACGTGGTATGACCTGCATGAATCAGAGTGGTATGAAATGAAAAACCAGCTGTCATCACAACAATAGATCTCTTGCTCTTTCCCTGAACGGCCTCCCACAATCCTGGTTTTCATTGTTTTCATAATGACTGGATATGTTTTACTTCTGTGACGCTGGCTCCCTCTGCGCAGGGCTGATGTTGTAAACGTCCAGTGTGATTATTGAGGAGGAGAGGTCACATACTTTGTCTTCTCATCTGGTCTTCAACCAGTAATACTATTTGTTGATATTGCACAGACATTTGCAAACACACTTCTTCCTCTGTGTGGGGTGATTATGTGTGGATTAGGTCACGTATAGTACAGGCTGGAAGACATCTAGGGTTCACACTTGACACTGGACAAAAATATATCGCAGTTGTCAAGAGCCAAATATCTGTAAAATGTAAAGAAAGCCATTGTTGTTTCCTCACTTGTGCCTTTACATAACATCTTAACAGATCTGGGGAAAACTCGAAGCAGACTGTGAGCAGAAAATCATAATGTAAATCCCAAAACCAGCATGGGAAATGTGAATACACAAGTAAATAAAGGATGCTCTGCCATGCCTCAAAAAGTACTGCCTAAGTGCTCATGAGCAAGGCACTGAAGTGGAGACTAGTACTTGTCTTGCTTTCATGGGAAAGTAAAAGTGGTAAAACTCCCTAATCAGCTTTAAGCTTAACGCTGCACTAATCAATATATTTTATATTAACAATGGAGTACATGAGCAACATGAAAGAGGCTGCTTGTAGCAACAAAGCCACAAAGAACCCAACTCTGCAAATGCCCTCAGCTTAAACAGAGCGTTTTACATCTTTCAGCTCCTTGTTTTGGTTTTACAGCCTTCAACTTTACCTTTTTTGTTCAGTCTCACCGCTCGTTTCCAGCAGCAGCAGTAGGCAGCTGTTTACAGTGAGAAAAACTGTTGTTCCCACAACAAAAAGCCAATGTGATTTTTCCATTGGCTTTTGGATTATTGTAGAAAATAAACTCTGTGGCAAACAAACGATTATTGTTTACAAGTTTTGTTCCGTGAATCAGAAATGTGGAACAGAGGCGGCAGATTATGACAACATTTGCCAAATATTGCAAAACATTCATCATCAAGGTTTTTGTCAATAAAGGCAGAATGAGAGGAATAAAGCTATACACCTATAGAGTGCTGCAGGGATGACGCATTTTTATAGGTCAACCAGGAAGTTAGCATCGCCCTAGGTTCCATCGACAAAAACCCAAAGGGATTTTTCCATTGGGTTTTGGATTATTGCAGAAAATATTCTCTGTGGTAAACGCACTTATGCACTCAAAATAGCAAGCATTAACAACGGCCATTTTGAAAATATGAAGCGCGTTACTTTCCAAAACAAACTGGGATCCAGTAGCTACAGCACTTGTTATTGAAAGCTGTAACCTTTGTGATTTTTAGAAAGTTTAGTCATGATTCGTGTGTTTGTTAGCATACAAAGACTCAAGACACAAAATATTTAAAGACCAAAACCAGCCTTAGGACATTTGTAATTGTAGTATTTGAAAGTTTGTGCCACAGAATGTCTATAAGCCTCCAGTGTGCATGCTTTCTGGACAGTGTTTTGAGGTGTGATCTAAAAATCATGCCACACTCGTCATGAGAGACATTTCAGTGGCTCGTCATTCCATTACATTGCAAGAGTGAAACAAAACTGAACACAGATCTAATCAGTCTAAACACACTGATGCATTCAGGTGCGCAAAATGTTGCACAACAAGTCAAAACAAGAACGGACAAACACGGGTTGGATGGATGACACATTCTGATGTAATGAAGGTTCTCACACTGTTCTCTCTGTGGCTTTTACAGGAAACATGATGACAACACGATGTAGTTCAGAAAATGTCAACATATGAAGACAAAACAAACCCATTGCACCTATTTGTATTCACAGGAAATGGTATTGCAGAATATACGTAAGGGATAATGTACAGCAAGCCAGTCATTGACCCTCTAGCTGTACATTATCTCGCTTATTGCACGGCTACTTACTGAAGAAATCAATATTTTGACACAAAAACGGTCCATCAGAGTCCGACATCAGAGCTGCGCCAATAGCAACGGTCTGTTATAGAGAAATTACAGACCGCAGAACGTTGTAATTAACCAATCAGAATCGAGTATTCAACACAGCCGTGTAATAAATCTATTTATGATTCAACATGAACACAAACTATCCTCTGATCAAGTTAAAGAACTATTGTCTTGTGTTTCAAAAAAACATCCATATTCTTGTGTCAACGGTGGTGTATACATTTGGTACATTTTGAGTTGTCATTGAACTGAACAGGCTGCTTTGGGTGTCATATTAGATTATAAAATTTACATCCTGTCAGGAAGCATGGAAATGCCAGATGTAAATCTTATTCAAATCAGTTTTTTTAGCCAGAAGGAAGAACTATTCCCTCTGTCTCCTCTGGACTCTGTTTCTTCAGTGTCACCAATGGTTTTATTTCAATTACATCTTTTGGCATCAGTTCACAGCTGGCAACATGAAAGCAGAATTCAGCACTGTATTTAAGTGAATAGTGTTTGATAGAGGGTCAGTGGGGGAATTAGTTGTTTATAATTAAGTTGTTAATTATAGGTATATCATAGCGAAACTGTACAGCTTAAGAACCCAAACTCAACCACATTCTGCCTCGATCCTCTCTAATTTCCCCTACGTCATTATCCACATCCCCCAAATACAGGATCTCTTAAAGGGGGTTAGGGTACACACATAAAACACACACACATATTCAAACACTTACAATACCCTCTCTGCGTCAGCGATATCCTCAGATCACCAAAATCCATCTAATTCACACAGCCACACACACACACACACACACACACACACACACACACACACACACACACACACACACACACACACACACACACACACACAGATGCAAACATTGCCTGCAGAAAGCAGAACTGTTTGAGAGCAAACTGCCAAACTGATCTAAACATGAAAATGAGTCAGGCTTCATGTTAGCCTGAAACAATACTGCTACTGATAATCAACACACATTAAACCTGCAGTAGGCAGAATATTTTTGGCATCATTGGACAAAAATTCCATAACAACCTTTCAGCATATTGTAATTCAAGTGTTCTGAGAGAAAACTAGACTTCTGCACCTCATCATGGCTCTGTTTTCAGGCTTTAAAAAATCTAGCCCGTGACAAGAGACTTTGACCAATCACAGGTCATTTCAGAGAGAGAGCGTTCCTGTTGGCTGTGCTCCAGTCATGTGACCGGTACTTGGTGTTCCTTCAAGCCATCTCAACCTGATCTCAACATGGCTGTCGGGTCACAATCTTTCTCATTTTACAGCTAAACCGTAAACTACAAGATGATTCTGAAAACATTCGAGGAGAGAAATAGGCATTACAGTGACAGAATATTGATTCATATTTGATCATCGCTGCCTAGTTTGACCGTTTGGTCGGAGTTCACGAGTGATTGACAGCTGGCGGTTGCAGCAAGGGAGAGATCACATAAAGTCGTAGGCTATTATCTATTTATTTTAGGGCTGTCAAAGTTAACACGATAATAACGCATCAATGCAAATTTGTTTTAATGCCACTCATTTCTTTAACACATTAACGTAACTTCAAGGTTGTAGTGGGCTCAGTAAGCTAGAGCGAGAATACTGGCATCATATGAAACTAGAAAAACCTAAGGAATCCATCAGTACCAATCATGTCATACTAGCTTGTCAAGACGGAGGCTATATAATGCTCCAAACTTAGCCTAAATTTTGGCGAGGAAAAGCTGGCATGGCCATTTTCAAAAGGGGTTCCTTGACCTCTGACCTCTAGATATGTGAATGAAAATGGGTTCTATGGGTACCCACGAGTCTCAAGGAATCCAGCTCTTTACATCAGTCTTTAACTCACACCCACAATTCAGGACAGCTTGGCTCTTACATCTCTGCCTGGAAACCAACAGTGAGACACAATAACACAGATCAGATCGTACCAGGCAGCCCGTTCTATGAGTCTCCAGACTGACAGACAGGCTACCTGCTGGCTTTGATCCCAGTCTGACACACTGCGCTGTTCCCGCCAGTCCGTGTGTCAACAGACATCACATTTCACCCGAAAACAGGCCTAAAAAAAATCATCCACTCGCCTCGACCCCCCCGCATGACATCAGAGTTTCCATGGGAACCTGTCAGGCCTAAACAGGGCCATGGGGATGGCAGCCAAGTCATGATGTCATTGACACTTCAAAGAATGACTTTAATGAACTGCACATGGAGCTGAGAGACGGAGAGCGAAAGAGAAAGAAATCCATTGAGTGCAATTAGTACACATTTGCTATTATTGTGTCATGTTTACACTGAATCTTATCAAGTTCCGCAAGTGTTTTGGCAAAGTAGACACAGTGTCAATAAGGCCACCCATAAAGAGGAAGATAATATCTTTAATAAGTCTAAATAAAATTAGATTTTAAAGGGACACTGCTGCGAAAGTGCTCATTCGCTAAACCCCGCTCGCGAACAGAAATTGTTCGAAACCATAATTTTCTCTGCCAAATCAGTGTGCATGAGACTGTGCTGAGTGTCTCTTTTGGTATCTAAAGAGTCTGAAGAGTGGTATCTTCTTTTAATCACCTTTCCAAAAATAAAAAACACATCAGCACAAGTTTAAGTGTTTATCTGACGTAAGCTGCAAACATTAGCACGCCCGGCTAACCATCTTACTGGCGTTGTGTCCAAACACAAGGGGCCTGTCATTAGCTAACCATATTATTATGTGGGATTACAGGTTAGGTTAGACAAATAGCCAAAGTATTATATCAGACTTTAGAGTGCTCTTTATTTGGTTTTCAAGTCATCGCTAGCCAAACTTGCATTAACGTTTGCCAAACTCATTGGTTACTCCTCATCCTCAAATCCCTTGGAAAAGTGCATTAAAGCATAAATATAACTGTGTTGCTAGTTAAAGTAAGTTTTTTTAAGGAAGCTTTCAATCCATGCAAGGATTGTTCAAATGAAACAGTTTTAGTTAAAATACTGGGCTAAACCTGCTCCATATTTTCATATGCAGGAACATGCAGCTTTAGCGTCAGTTTTTTTTTAGCATAACCATCATGTGTATCGTGTACATATATATTTCTTTTTTATTTGTGTGTCCACCACAACAAAGGATCCTATTAACTTTCAAATGGCATGGATTCCATGGTGACAGCACGTCATTTTAACACATTACGTACCACCACCACCATGTAATACGCTGTTAACTTAAGAGGTCGCGGCCATTTCACATATTTTCGTGAGATCAGGCTAAGCAGCTACAGCTGTTAAAATCTGCTAGCGACAGTTGTCGTTTGAGCCAACAAAGTCTGTGGTTGTCTTCGTCATTATTTAAAAAAGTACTGCGAATTTTGAGCAATGAATCTGCCACCGTCACTGTAAACTGCATATGTGCAAGAATGAAAAACATAAGGGTGCAGGGCTTAGCGACAGGTCAACTGACTCTTCTGTGGGATAAATAAAGGTTACATAATTAAATGTCAGGTAGATGGAGGAAGATAATGTGAAGAAAGGCGAGCGATATACTGTGAGAGTCTCTAGTAAACTTCGGGAAAGGAGGAGGATGGTTGACGGAGCGCAGACGAAGGGAGGAGGAGGAGTGATGACACTTGAGATTTGAACTAATCCAGGCAGAGTGCAGGGGATGAGAAGGTGTGTATGATATACATTTTTGGGAGGGTTAAAGACAGCAAGAGGAATATCAAACGGTCACGCGGGATCACTTTCTGTGTTTAATTTCACATCGTCATCGTTCATCGTTGCCTTCAGAAGGACAAAGAAGTCTCTGCTCTCTGCTAATATCTGCAAACATTAATCAGCCTACCGTTCATTTATTGTCTTAACAAGAAATGTTTGTTGAAATTGCTGAACATGAGCTATGAAGTTTTTCCATCTCCACTGTGTGGATCATACTGTAAATGTAACTGAGGCCAGCAATAACATGTTTTATGCTCCAAATGCTTCCAAAGACCTTGGAGTTTTTTTCTTATCAGATTGCAAGTGGTCCCTGAGCTAGACTTTGAGTATTACTAGTGTACAAAATGGAATCGGGAAGACTGGAGGAAGATGGGACAGAAAGGAATAGGACATTAACAAGCGGGAAGGAGTGATGGTGTGAAGAGGTGAAGGGGTAAGAGATGGACAGAAAAGGAGTCCACATTCTGCAAACTCAGGAAAACCTCCTGAGATCACTAGCTTCACATAATTACAACCCACGCTGTCTGCTGCCCTCCAACACATACTGTACATACTGTACACACTAACAAATACATTTTCCTATGCTCCCGGTGAGCTTTATTCTAAATAACTAGAAATTAGTATTTGCACATAATAACAAAAAAGAAAACCCATTTATCTCCATAGAGAGAGATGTACTGTTCAAGGTGGAGCTTTCAATTACAATATGATGCTGGATAGTTTAATGTAGAATAAAGCATCTTATTTTAATTGTCATATTTTGTGAGTCAAATCCAAATTTGCAACGTAGCCAGTAACATTTCTTTGTTAGGTAAATGTAGTACTACAATGTTTTCCTCTGAAGTAGAAGTACATAGTAAGTAGTATACAGTTAAGCTGCATAATTGTAAGTGCTTTGGGGGCCTTTGGTAAGTAATTGTGGGGTACAGTGAGTTAGAATAGTAACATAATTCTATATTTTTCATATCTAACATCATAACAAATGAATAGCTGT
This sequence comes from Helicolenus avius, assembly GCA_916700675.1. Lineage (NCBI taxonomy): Eukaryota > Metazoa > Chordata > Actinopteri > Perciformes > Sebastidae > Helicolenus > Helicolenus avius. Next base: position 9,754 of record CAKAKQ010032455.1, read on the forward strand.
TAGGGGCCCTTTTTCTTGGGGGCCCAGGCAGTTACCTACTTTGCCTAATGGTGTTTTTTCCCGTGAACCAGAGTGTATTTCACATGTTTCTAATTGTGAATTGCTGCGACTTGGGTGTTTGACGCAACTATGTCATGGCAGGTGTATTGCTCAAGACCAAAGGACGCGCAGTGTTGAGGGTAAAGTTTGTTTGTATGAGCGGTTCTTGAGAAAGCTGCAAGCAGCAACTCCACAGGCCAAGAATTCTGAAGACAGCTGCTATTTTCCTAGCAACAGAAGAAAGATATACCAAGATTATCCTCTGTAGTTAATCATGTAAAGCACGAGCATAAGAGGAACCAGCGTGCAACGTTTAAAGTATGAATCGATAAAGTGCAGCTGACTTTCATTTAGTGGAATTGAGTCTAAATCATGAAAGCTAACCTTTCAGCCCAGACTGCTCACACCGGCCGGCTGATGCACTCTGCAGAGAGGAGAGCGATGTCAGTGAGACACTGAGCAGACTGAGGGAGACACGCAGTGAATGAATGTGGACTGGGTGTCCTCTGTGGGACGGCATCAGGATTAGATAGGTGTGGAAGTGGACAGGCCCCTAATGTCAACAGTACAGAGGATACTGGAAACCGCTGTGAGGATGTGACCTCAAGAACTGGATGGACTTTGGGAAGTAAAGCACATGTGGATAAACAAGGAGAGACACTAAAACACACACACACTTAGGTTGAATTTTACAACATCAGTATTTCTTTGGATGTCACCGACAACTTTTTTGCTAGTATGTGACATCCTTACATGGGAAAACCAAAAAAGTTTTTATCACATAGCTGCTACCATAAATGTATACACTGTACATAGATACCGCATAGACCACTTCAGTGTCGCTGCCATATTGTGGAGGTCAAGACCGGCCTGTAAACACATACAAGGAACGGGGGAGCTGCCACTTTTCTGGATAAAAAGCACTATAACTTTCTCAACCGATTTCAATAAATCATTTTTATATTCAAGGATTTATGATCTACGAGGAGTAGAAAATAAACTTTTGTCTCCAGTTACTTAAAATCTAACTAGGCTATAATCGCTGCTAGACGCTCAAAAGAGTGTCTATCAACGTTAGCTAAGCTTAACGTTACATGAACTGAATTACTTACGTGGTGGAAAATAATTCATTTTGCTGAGTTAACATTACTGTTCCAAAACCCAAGACATGACATCAGCTTTATTGTAAATTTCAAGTTTTAAACACATTGTGTTAGACATAAAGATAAGCTAACATTAGCCTTGGTCAAAGATTAGCTAACAATAACAAACACTAGCTAGCTCTTATCTGATGACTTACAGAAGCAAACGTTTTGTAAAGATGTAACTTAAACTGTAATGTTGATGATGTGAAAAATTCTTAAAGGAAAAAAATGTGTAATGAGTACGACGTCTTTTAATACCATATAAACAGACAGAACGACCGGTGATCTATGAACCAGAAGCAGCAACGTAACGTTACTGAACCGTTTTCCCTCCATGTAGATTATAAACACTTGAATATAAAAATTACTCACTGAAATCAGTTGAGAAATGTAAACGTTATAGTGCTTTTTATCCGGTACTTGTATGTGTTTACAGGCCGGTCTTGCCCTGTCCAATATGGCGTC
>CAKAKQ010032459.1:0-13787 GCA_916700675.1 Helicolenus avius
GTTCAGGCTGGTGCACGCCAAGGGTAGAGTACGAGCAGGGAGGAAGGGAGGCATCTGATTGGTTCTTTCCAAGCGGACCGCGAGGCAGTGATTGGTAGACGTTTTTATAGGATTACAGCAGCTACAGATGACGTCTCTTTTCCGGTCCTTTTTCAGAGCTCATCAGTAATGGATCGCTGTCGGGGGGTAAAGACCATTTGAACCAATATAACAAATAGTGAATACTGGAGAACATCGTCAACCCTGCCTTTAATTTGCAAAGATATGCACCATCTCAGTGTATGTGCCCTCTCAAAGTAACGCAATGTGACGTTGGATGTTACAGGGACTGTGATGAATGCAAAATGTAGATCCTACTGTTCTAAGTGCATAAAAAAGTCAACTTTTTTTTACTCAGATTTTATGCATACAGTGGTGTATTTATGCTATGACAGTTTTAAATGTCATAGAAAACTCTGCTCAGTATCAAATCAAGCGCTTCCCAAACAACTTGATGTCACAGAAATATGTGAAGTGACCACGACCTTTTGACAGCCGATACGTGGTGGTGGCATGGAATGTGTTCAAATTACGTGCCGCCCCCACAGCTGGTGTACTGTGTGTGTGTGTGTGTGTGTGTGTGTGTGTGTGTGTGTGTTTGTCCGAGAGAGAGCGGCTGCAGTTCAATTCAATTTATTTTTATATAGCAGCAAATCATAATAGGAGTTATCTCAAGGCCCTTTTCATATAGAGCAGGTCTAGATCGTACACCATAATCTAGAGACCCAACAAGAGATCTCCCATTCCACTTTTACAAGTGGAAACCTTGGGCAGAGTAGAAGAGTAATAGCCTACACTGTATACTGTACTGTATCAATGTAGTTAATATGGAAGTGAAAGCAGTGCTCCTAATTAAATGTGAAAATGCAATAAATATTTTTGTTCTTAAAATCAATGAGTAATCGTGATCTCAATATTCATTAAAATAAATGTCCTTATCATTTTAGCTGTGATCGTGCAGCCCTATCTGGTAGTCAGCAAATATTTTAAACAATCTACATGTCAATATTTCCTTTATAATCAATAATTAGGTGTGTGCCCTATCAAATTGTACTTAATCACTTTATGACCCAGCCAGTACCCATACTTTAGGTCTTGAGTAGGTCTGCACGATATGAGGAAAATCTGAAATGTGCGATAACATTGTTCAATATTGGGATGATGATATGACTTGCGATAAATAAACAAATATTGAAGTGTGCATATTAGCTATACTTTTGTCAGCCCGGTTGTCTTTAAATTCAGAACCGGATTAGAATTGAATATTTTAAATATAACTAGGCTAAATTGAGCGGCAACAGTAACGTTTACAGCAACATAGCCACTATATTAAGTCAATAATATCTCACTGGAAACAAATCTAGGATGTCAATAAAATAAATAATATTCCTGAGTGAAGTTTCTAAAGTCAGTATCAGTCAATCCCTTCTGTCCTCTGTCCTCCTGCATGTATCGCTGGTAGAGGGAGGAGAGGCTGCTTTGTCTCAGCCAGCAGATGAGTTTACAAGAATTTTCCAAATTTTAAAGGTCCCGCATTATAAAAAAAGTTAGATTTTCATGCTTTTTTTATTATAAAACAGGCAAAAGTAAAACACACAGTCCAGTGGGAAATACACACAGCCTGTATTCAGAAACTCTGCACATGAAACAAGCTGTCAGGATTTCTGTCAATTTGTGATGTCAAAAATATACAATATTTATACCCTTTACACTGATTTAAACGTAAACATTCTAAATGTGTCACAGTTTATTTCCTGTTGCAGTGTATGTGAATGTCATCAGTTGACAGGAAGTAAACATGGACCTAAGCTGTTGCCTAGCAATGCAATTCTGTTGCAATTCCGTCGCAATCCCGTCGGAACGCGCTAAAACGGACCGTTTCAGACAGAGGGTAAATACAGGCATATTCAGGCCGACAGTATGAGGAAAATAAAGTTTTTTTTTAACATTACAGCATGTAAACATGTTCTAGTAGAAACACAAAATACAAGTATGAACCTGAAAATAAGAATGATATGGGACCTTTAAGATACGTGTCAAACTAAGCTAAACAGTTAGACTGCAAACAGACCGCTTTTGTTTTAGCGTGTGTAGCTGTAGCCGAGGATTATGTTGCTTTATGAAGGTAATAACTATAACATGGGGGCTCCGTGGTCTGTACTAAATATGATTTATTGGTCAGCACTAGAGTGAGTAGGATAAACACACAAAGAGAGAGAGAGAGAGATCCAAATACAAATGCAATCAGATTAACATTCACACAAATACAAACAACATAATGAGCTTCCCATTTTCAATTTGCATAAGGCACTGAATCAGCACTTTCCTTCTCTTTGTTAGTTGTGATACAGTAAGAGCATTAAAAGCCTAAATGGGATTGTAACTTTGTTCCGGCCTAGCATTATGATCTCCACACACCACAGATATTACCTTTATATATCCTCTTTGTTCCGGTGTAAGTTAACAAAAAACAAAAAGCAGTGGATTTTGTTTGTTTCTGGCTGGAGATCAATACAATTGTCCAGCGTTTTGGTCGCCTTCCAATGGATGATTAGACCCTGGGTGAGAGACAACAGAGAAAGAGAGTGGGAGAAAAATGACGGGGCACGAGAGGGATAAGCAGAGAGAGTGTGTGTGGAGAACAAAAGCGGTACTCCTTTGGCATAAACAGGGATCTTTTGTGCATGTACAAATATTATCTTTGCACTCACTGTAAAAGACGTCTGGTGCCACAGGTTTTCACAACGCTCTTAAGATTTGAGTGCCAGTTACTGGAATCATTTTCAACCTGCTAATTACATACCCCCACTTGACTGTCGATTCAAAACTGTGCGTCAAACAGTTTTGTATTCAAACAATAAAACCTCTATCCTGAATTAACCGGGTATGATCATATCATGCTGCCTCCCTGAGGGCCCTGTGTAAGTTCATAACTCCCCCCCACTATCAGCAACCTTGGAAGGGGAACCCAATTAATCTCCAATAGGCCTGACCATTGACCGTGTTGTTCTAGTCTCATGAGCAGCGTTGGCTCTGTTCTCATGACAAGTACCAACTGGTATTTGTGAAACCCTTTCATACAGCCTTGGGGCCAGAGCCAACTATTTTATAGTAGGTTTGGAAAAACCAAGCAGCGAAGTTAATTTAGGTAAAGAAGCAGTGTTTATTGAGGCCTTTTACTTTCAGCCTGTACTTTGCACTAAGCAATCTGAGTAGAAATAGTCTATTATTACTAAATAGTATTAAAGGTACAACGATTTAGTGGCATCTAGTGGTGTGGTTACAGATTGCAACCGACAATACTGCTCCGCTCACTCCTCCCTTTCCAATACTGCTGTAACATGAGTCGCCGAGTGCAAAACCGTGGTAACGCAGTTCGCCTTGCTCAGAGGCCATCTTACTATAATAAAACTACTTTAGGAGCAACGGAAGTCAGACGGCAGCTGGCGGTACCACTCTGCACTCGGTCCACTCACATTATCACAGTTTCACAAGTGTGTCCAAGAACTACGGTAGCGTTCAGGAAACGTAAAAATGCCAAAAAGGCTCTCGCTAGAGCCAGTGTTTGGTTTGTCCATTCTGGGCTACTGTAGAAACACGGCAAAGCAGCATGGCGGACTCTGTGAAGAGGACCCACTCCCTCTGCAGATATGAAGGGCTCATTCTAAGCTAACAAAAACAATATCATTTTTAGTTTCAGGTGATTATACACTAATGAAACATAGTTATGAATATTATATTCCATTTCTGCTAATAAATCCCCCGAAATGTTGCACACTGTTCCTATAACACCTGACACAGAGGACCTTTTTTTTTTGATAAATAATGAATTAGAGTGCCACTTTTGGGGCCTCTGTTGTTCATCTTCCATCTATGTTGAAATCCGGATGTATGCAGATGACACAGTCATATACGCTCAAGTGACAGGTACTGAACAAGTAGCTTACTAATAAACACAAACACACGTTCTGTCAAATATTTATGGGAATGGACAAAATAACACAAAATAAAATATGCCTTTACTATATTCTCTTTTTTTACCCTAATTCTGATTTATTACAACTTGTGTTATTTCCATAGTTTTGGCAATTGTATCTGTTGGTTTTGATGACATGTACACATTACACTAAATTAATTGCTGAGATCACGCATCTCAACAATATCACTACAACAAAGTGTGTCAGGGATAGAAATATACGTAGTCACGCGCTCAGACCAACAGTTTATCCACATTATCTCTCATTTAAGGTAAACTCGGCACACAACGGCAAGTGTACAGTTCAGTCAGAGCCACTTTCATCAAGCCATTGACCATTTATAGCAGATGCTTTTACAGTTAGATTTGGTGGAAAAGGCTCTGCTCTTTGACAGAGCACTCAAAGAATGCGAACGGCGATGAGCGAAGAATCTGAGGGAGCTGGTATCAGCAGAGTGAAGTGAGAGGTGTCAGGTTATAATGGGCCACGCTTTACACCTCCATGGATATGATTGGCCATTACTTGTCAGCCAGCAGCCACAATGCTGCGCAATACATGATAGTGAATCATGAATAAAACCGCTGATGCTAATCAGCATGACTTCAGTGCTCTGTCTGGAATAATGGGCCCGGATCCCAGCACAAATCTAGAGAAGAATGTCCAACATGTTCTCATCCCAACTCGTCACATACCGCCCCTTGGCGTTGTCGTCACAACACCCCTTGGCGTCACTTTATATTCTGCATCAAAACCACTATAGATACTCTTGGCGTCACTTTAGGTTTAGGCAACAAAATCACTACAGTTAGGTTTAGGAAAAGTGTACAGTTCATTAGGAAATGACGCTGAACGTTGTGAACACGGGACACGAATGAACAGCTGATTATAGCTTGACGCACGGGACACGAACAGCGGTCTCCTGGACGTAAGCCTTGGGTTTGTTGAACGCCGATGTCCATGACAAAGCCTCAGTATTTAACACCCTTGGAATGAAAACGGGCCGGAATGTCACAATCAATACAAATGATGGCCAAATCTTATAAGTCAAGAAGATGAGCCATACACTGACATATACTGTAGCTTCAGGCATATTACAAACTCATTCACAGCTGGAACATCCAAGAGAGCAATGAAGTTTTCTCATTTCTGGTACAGTACTGTATATTATTTTGGTCTCAGACATGCAATATACTGTATGTCCCCATGTCATGTGCCATGTCATATCAACTGTGTTTAGTTTTTTTTAATTCGTAAACATCAGTATGAGACATAAGTAGTACTTTTTCATCCTGTGTATGGATGTTCAGAACTTAAATATGGAATTTTAATGCACATTATATCTACTTTATCTACTTGTATCTACTGTAGTTTGCAGCATTTGTGTCTATCTGGCCTGAACCTAATCTTGTTTAAAGCATCGCCTCTTATTGCTTGAGATTAAAGTTTTTTTTTGTACAGTCCTCGCCAAATAAATTTACTTCAAAAGATATTGAGTTGTGGAAGAAAGTCACAGTTAGTTCTCTGCTTTTCTCAGAGGTCTATAGTTTTGTCTCAAACATCCTCACAGAAAACAGAAAAGGAAAAAAAACATATATATATTATACTAGTGTGTGGGTGTTTCTGCAACACAAGTCCCAGCAATGAAATTTTAGTTTTTTGATCAAATTTGCAGTGCAATGCTTGCAACAAAATATATTCATACATTTTATTAAATCACGTTATTTAGAAATATATATGTATTTTTAACCATAGTAAAAGTTTTATTCAAAGCCAAAGAAATCTAATTTCTATGGAAACATTACTTATTAAGTGAGCACATGGATGACAGGTTGGACCACCCATAGATATAATGGGATCACCTTCATAGGTGACCCTCAAGATCAAGAAAAACAAGTTTAGTATCACCTCTTATTCTGAAGTATTTATTGCGTGTCCTTTCTATACAGCTTAGCGATTGTGTATTTTGAACTGTATTTTAAAAATCACTTAATATTACTGTTGAATTCATGTTCATTAGATGCTAAGCGTCAAAGCTAACGGAGCAGCACTAGCTGGCTGCCATTTATCTGCGATATTAGCAAAAATGTCATTTCCGCAACATGTCCCTACAACAGCTTTAGGTGTTGAGGTAAAGACATTAGACATTAGAAATGCAATATATCTGTCACAAAACACAACATATTTTATTACATATTTGTATCGTACATAATTTGTATCATCTTATACATCTTTGGTTACTGTCTAAATTTTTCAGGGTGTAAAGAAAATCATAACATCCCCTATTTTTATTTTATTTTATTTTTTATTTTTTTATTTAGTGAAGCAAGACAAAACAGGTGAAATTTGACAAGACAAACAGAAACGAACAAAAGAGAAAAATAAATAAATAACATGACAGAATTAACGGGACAGGGCAATTTTAACAAAATGAACAAAATGAGACAAATTGTAACGGATGTTGGTGGAGTGAGGGGGTGTTATTGGCATGGCAGCCTGTTGTGTAAGGTTTAGTGTGTGTGTACAGTTGTGTGCGTTTGTATGTATGCAGTGTGGGGGGTGTAGGGTGTTTGTTTGTATTTAAAGAGGAGAAAGAAAGAAATAATGAATAAATAAAAAAGAATAAAATCCCCTATTTTAAAAAATGTTTTTATATCAGTATTTGCAATGATGCACAAAGCTTGATGAAAATGAATTAAAATGTCGTAAAAAGCTTATAGAATTAAAAAAGAAAAATGTGTAAAATGAACCTTATTGTAATGTTGCGGTAAAGACATTTAGTATAAGAACAAGTGATGAAAACCATAAAAATTAAACATATTACAGATTAAAATCTAACAACTGTGTGTAATTTTGTGGACCTGTTTATATACAGTATATTCCATACTCTCATGGTTAAAAAACAAGATTTTTTTTTTTTAATTTGGGAGAGTCAAAAGTGACCGTAGTTGCAGAAACACCCATACATATTGAATGAAAAATTGAAATGTCAAAAATGCTTCAGTTGAGTTAAAAAGGTGAAATATCAGGACAGTTGCTCCCCCTTCAAGGAAAAGCTGCATCCTGGCCAAGATGCCACTGGGGATTTCTAATTTTGTTCAAATGACATTTGGCGTCTGTGTACATGTCTGTGTGAGTGTCAGTTGTACCTTCACCGTGGCCTGCCTGCATCCTAATTTCTCCCTCTCCGCATGAAATCTCTCACTGAAGCAGAAATCATAAGTAGGATGTTAAATTATGCTCCTATGATCTCGGTCCTTAATATTTTTAAAACCCTCTTTACATTTTTCACAAACTTGTAATTCCTAAAATACACAATCCTCCTCTCTACCGTTATAATCTGTTGAACTGTTGTCACCGCAGTTTACTGTCCGTATTCTCCTCAGATCCAAGAATATACCTCCTTCCATTATGCTTCACAAGCTCTCACACACACAAGTGCCAATCTGACTTTGCATGACTGTCTTTGTTTTTTCCACATTTAAACTACTATTTCACTCCAGCTGTTGGGAAACCACTGTGATGCTTACCATAACAGACAGTTGTTTACATGCAATATGCATGACTCAAAATCACAAGCTGTCAGCGATGCACACAAATTCATGTTCAAATGTTTACCGCTGGATGTGCAGCTCATTGATTCTATATATAAGTAACTGTACTGTCAGGCTTGTCTCATTATTTCCAGCGACACTGCCCAGGGAGGTGACACTCAGTCACCTCACCGCTTTTGAAATGCTTTTAAAAATATATGTCATTTTACCCTAAAAGAGGGCTTAATAGAGTGCTGCAGGAATGACGTATTATGGTAGGCCAACCAGGAAGTTAGCATCGCCCTGGTTCCCTCGACAAAAAGCCAAGGGGGTTTTTCCATTGGATTATTGCAGAAAATAAGTTCTGTGCAAACACACGTTTATGATACTGACACATTTTGTTCCGTAAAATAATCTCCACAAATGAACACCACTTTTATGATTTTTGAAGCCTGAATGCAATCGCCTGAAGTAAAAAGCTAACGTTAGGCTATAGATGAACTACACCTTGCATGAGCGTGAGTATACACAACGAGGCTGTAAAGGAGGACGAGTCGACGTGATAACGTTTAGTAGTCTCATTGAGCCACTTGTTAGCAACCGCCTTCTTTAAGGCACATAAAGGCTTAAGTGGAATATTTATTGATGTATTTTATATTGTTGAACAAAACTTTAAAATCTCCTCAGCTTGTGTTAACCACAGACTTTATTTCAGGCATCTAACTAAAAACCCATTGACCTCCAGACGAGGGAACCGGAAGTACTAAAATGCTAACTCATTTCTGGGTTTTAGGACTCATTCCAGTAGCAATCATTGGAAAAAAGAAAAATAGACAACTTGGGTTCTTTATTGACAGCATACTGTGCAACTGTCTCTGGGTACGGTACATGTATGAGGCACCACAAGGTGATCTCTAACTGAGACTAATCAAATTATTTGGATGCTGGCCCTGCTGTGAAAAATAAACCCGTCGGGTAAATGCATTTGATGGTGAATTTAGTTGTATGACAATTCAAAGAAAGAATAAAGCTGTTGCAATTTATCATTTTGGTCTGCTAGCACTCAGGTATGTACGAGGCACTTAGCAGATGGAAAATATGACAAGTCTGCTAATACAGATGGAAGGCAGAGGGAAAGACGTAGACGTCCATCTGGATACAGGAATGATAACATGTCACCATCTAGGTTCAATTTGAGCTAAATCATGTTGCTTTAAAATATGAAAGCTCTCAGGGTCTGCCTTTCAAATGCTCATCTGCCACTTGTCTCCAGGTCTCATTAACAAATAGATGCATACATAATGAATTACAATATGATATAATGCATTTGTATATCGTTATGATTATCAATGTGATGCTAATAGAGAGCAGAATTAATTGTGTTTTTTTCTCACTGCTGACTATTATTTTGTCAAACCCCACAGTCTAATTATACCAACATGAGGCTACGTTATGATTAATGAGGACATGCCCCGCGTGATGCTGCATGATCCGTTACCCTCAGCACAAACCTTTTCTATCAGATTAGTCAACAGAAGCAGCACCATTATACCGAACAAGCTGAGTTGGCAAAGAGTCTAGAAGCAAAGAGGCGATACTCTGGTGCTTTTTTGACAATAGCCTTTAGATGGCGCTGCGGTATGGTGCAGCCATTCTGGAAGGAAAACGTCAATGAGTCCATAGCCATGGATGTGTAAAGAGACGTCTGTAAATCAGAGAATCTTTTTTTTTTTTTTGAGGTAAATCAACTTCCCAGTTTGAACACTTAAATAGCTCTCATTTAAATCATTATGTTCTAAAAGTTGTACAATTCACTAATAACAGAATCCAGAGTTATTTTCCTTGGCATATCCGGTTCTGCCAGCTTCCTCCTAGCTGTATGTGGCTGTAATAATGGATATATTGGCTGTAATTCATCACTGTTATTATCTTATAATCCACCCATGGGCTGTATGCCGTCAGCCTGTACCGTGGTGGATGTATTAACGTCTCTGTCACCAAACAACCGGCTATCGGCCAGTAGCTAGCAGTGCTAGTAGCACTACATCAACAGAATTTAATGGAGTTGTAGGCTATTTACTAACACGCAGGATCAAAAGCACAGGACACAACCTCTTCTACGTCAATGGTCTGAGGTCTATTGAACTCCATTTTGGATCCTTGACATGAAAAAGTTTGAGATTGCTCTCAAAATCTGTGTGCTGGATTTTTCTAACTTCCATTTATGTCCATCGCTCACTTTATGCTACTCTGGGAAGCAGCCGAGCAAAATAGTTTAAAAAATAAATAAGTAATTAAGTATAATAATATGCATATTTATAATATTTGGATTGTTCAACACAGGCCAGTTTGGTAGAGACATTATTACAATTAAATAGAAATAATTTAGTTTTACTTGTGTACGGCGGACGTTTTACTGCCGTCCGGTAGTCGCTTTCAGTCCAAAATGGCAGAGGCGTAGCTCTGCCGCTTGGCGCAGATGTTGCCATTGAACGACCAATTGGCTTTCACTTCTTATCAATATACGTTCTTTGGTTGTGGTGAGGAGGCAGCTATCAAACCGTTTGCTCAGTTTACTGAGGTATGGCCATTTATAGCCAGCCTTGACACACAGTGTTCAACTACACAAGTGTCAGTGACTAGCCAACAGTTCATCACAGTCTTAACCATAAATCTTTTTCTCTCTCTTTATTTCACTTCCAGCGTGCTTTTATCTCATAAAAAGCCATAAAATCTCACTAAAGTTTTCATAGCTCTTGGTACCCTGGAGCCGCTATATGAGACCACAGACTCTTCAATAATACACATGCCACCTCGGTCACTGCCTGCATTGGGAGGATGTGCAGAGATTTAGTGTCGTAGTTTGTAAAGCTGATGGTTTGTAAAGGCTCCTATGTGGCCAAAGAAAGTGTGTGCACTGCAGTTATTTCACGTTAGAGAAACAGTTTAGCTGAAAAAAAAAAGACGGATAAGATAGAATAATTATAATACAGCCGGAGAGAAAAATAGAGAACGATAAAGGATTTGGTATTCGGCCGTCATGTCCAATTACTCAGTGCCAACGGCATCTCTGAACAAAGAAAGTAACAGTTTAATTGCTTCAAGCCGATGGGCATAACTCCTATGATTAAGTGTCTGAAACTCTGATCTTTTTCTGCAGCCATCACAACAGAAAATGCCTTCTGGCAAACAACTGGGGCGAGAATCTGTGTTTTAATCCACTGACCACAGTGATTATAAAATACAACTTAATCAGGGTTGTTCACCCTCATAAGAACATTAGCAGAACATCAACTGAATGTTAACATCCAACTGAAATCACTATTAGTCATTCTTTTGTGCTGTCCAAAATCATGTCAAAGTATATTGAATTCATTCTTTTAAAGGTCTTTTTTTGAGAGGAATAAGAAACTCTCCTTTATCCTTTAAGCCTTTTAGTGGGCAGACGGGTGTATGGGGCTGATCACACTGAGAGGTGTCGCCAGAAACGTGTCACCGGCAAAACCATTATTTTTTGTAAGGTACGGTGTTTGCCTGACAGCTGAGCAGGAAGGAGCATCGACACACAGTGCCGGCTGTTCTCATACACCGCTCTGAGCTATACCTACGAAAAGTTATGTACTGTAATTTTGTATATATCCCACAAAATCTAACGTAATCAAAGTAATTGTGAACCAGGAAGTATGAAAAGCAACATACGCTGTGTAGGAAGGAGGAGTGGGGTGAATGGGTGGGTGAAAAAAACACCAGACTTTCACCCAGGAGAGCGGTGTTTAAAACCAGAAGTCAACGTTGATTTATTTGTCACGTAACTTCTTAAGCAATAAAACATACATTTGCTCAATTCAATAGAGTCCAACAAGAATGAGTCCTAAAACCCAGAAATGAGTTCCCTCGTCTGGAAGTCAATGGGTTTTTAGAATGGGTTTTAGATGCCTGAAATAAGGTCTGCGCTTAACACAAGCTTAAGAGATTTTAACGTTTTGTTCTACAATATAAAATACATCAGTAAATACCCCTCTCGTGAATTTCGATGCCTTTACGTCTCTTTAAAAAAACGGTTAAACGGTACTAAACGTCATCACGTCAACTCGTCTGCCTTTACAGCCTCCTTGTGTATACTCACGCTCATGCGACCGTGGTGTAGTTTGTTTATAGCCTAACGTTAGCTTTTTACTTCTGGCGACTGCATTCACGCTTCAAAAATCATAGAAGTGTTGTTCATTTGTGAAGATTATCTTGCTGAACAAAACGTGTAAGTAAAAATCCCATTGGCCTTTTGTCGAGGGAACCAGGGCGATGCTAACTTCCTGGCTGGCCTACAAAAATATGTCATCCCTGTAGCAGATACTCTATACTGCAGCTACAACCTTAATTGTTCTGGACCAGTATAATGGCTAACGTTAGCTAATGTTAGCTAATTTAGATAAATATAGATTTCCTTTAACTGACTACTGTTGTTGATTTCATGACTCCTTTCTACACATGCTGTCTACTTGTGTAATATTTTGTAAAGCATTAAGATGGATGTTTTGCAAAAACCTCACTATTGTAAAACAATTTTCCGTGAACTGCCTGCAAATTGAATAAACTGAAACTAAAAATATGACCATACTGAATTAATTGTGTTTTTTTTTTTTCTTGTCAGTTTGAGATATGAGGACAATGAATATGGAAACTTGGAGCTCTACGACGACACTGATCTGCATTTGATGGGGGGGAGAAAAAAAGTTTAACTGCCCTTCATCTTTTTCTCCAAACTTTAACATCAACAACTTGAGATAATCCGCTGCGTATAAATATGTATGGGGTCTATTAAGTATGCTTTAGTCAATCCATCTGCCAACCTCACTAGCACAAGACCCTGTAGGCTGTATCCACTCATCCATCCGCTCTGTCTGCTGTGTTAGTCGTGTAATTGTGGCACATTATTACATTCAGCATGGCAGTAGCTTAGCATAGCCTCCCAACACACACACACACACACACACACGCACACACATACGCACACGACTCCTCCAGCATTATGCAAATTCTCCAAAACGATATTTTCTCGCATAAAAAGAAGTTCAAAAAAGTATTTTTTTTCTTCTGCTTATTAATTCCTGTATTTTACAGGAGATACATGCTCCTTCCAAGTCTTCATTTTTTACAATGTGAAATACTGTGGAGTATTTTAACAAGTAAACATGGATGTAAACAATGCTGGATTTCTAATATGTGAAATAAAATGCTTTGCAAATGTTTCATGAGGAAGGAAATGAGACATGCCAGTTACAGCCCTTCTGGCTGGCAGTAGGGCTGTAACTGCAAGGCAAAATAGTTTACTGAACAAATCTAAAATAAACTTTTTCTCTCAATACCGCCTAATGCCAGGTACACACTACACAAGAATCAAGACGATTTTGGGCCCGATTCCGATACGATTGTCGGGCAAAGCCCCGATGTTTTTAATGGTTCTAAAAATTATCTTTCCAGATGTTCCTGTGGTGTGTTAAAAGTGTTTTTTACATCCCCCGATCTGCTCAGAAGTCCATCCTGGCCGCACCAATCTCAAATTGTAAATATCAAACATTTTCAGTATTTACTGTGAGAGAAAATACCATGTCCCTTTGTATTATCATTTGTGTACTCAGATTTATCCAAATGCCGTGGGAAAGTAGAGGCTGTCCTAGTTTAGATACATTTGTTATCATATTCGCATCCACACTCTTTCAAAACATTCAAAATCACCAGTAACTCTTTTAATGAATCTTCCACTCAGAAGCAGGGTGGAAGGTGTGGGTCACAAAGGGGAGTGAAGGCTAAATCAAGATAAGGTTTGGATAACAAAGGGGAGGGAAGGCTAAATCAAGATAAGGTTTGGATAACAAAGGGGAGGGAAGGCTAAATCAAGATAAGGTTTGGATACACTGACTTGTCTGCAGTATGGACCCAAATGCATTTGCTTAATAAATAGTAATTGCTTCTCAACTGAATGACCAGAGACTTATTAAATAATTTCTCCAACATTACGATGGGATATCCTGTTGTGTGTGTAAGGGGGAACCCCGAGGACAGCCAATGACGCAGTCACGGCGGCCGCGGCTAATGCATGAGCTAATGCAAAATGCGAAGCATAAAGTAGAAGTAAGACTTGTTGATTTGTGGCAACAACACAAGTGATAATTTAACGTGTCTCCATGACTTCATCCATCCGTCCTTCGTGAATTTTCAAAACAGAGTAGTGCGAAAATTGAAA
>CAKAKQ010032464.1:0-19290 GCA_916700675.1 Helicolenus avius
TGACAGTAAGCAGACAGCTCGCTCTGCTCCACAGAACACCTCAGTCCAGCGAATGGACCTGGAAATCAGTTTTATGATAAAGCATTATCTCCTGCATGTGTTGGGGCAGAGACTATTACGCTGAGACAATAAAGCACTGTCTCGCTGTGGAAGGAATTATTTCCATTTCTCCCTGCTCCTCTCTGAATAAACTCTATTTGGGGGAAGCCATCATTTATAAAAGGCAGAAAATAGGAGACGGCCTACAGCGACTCGCCTCCCTCAACCAATTTTTAATACCTGAAAAGCCAAGCGTTAAGGGAAATACAGCTTTCTAAAATGGCAAAAACACACTGGGATTTTAAAAGGCCAACTTTCTATAAAAAAAAACAGCACTGTTGGATAATCAAATAAATTAAAAAGCCTAATGTGATTTTGGATCAGGACCAAAGAGCACGACTGTCCCTATTGGTAATAAGGCGAGTCCAACTCTTTTGTCTTCTATTTGTCTCAGTTCTAACATCCCTCCAATGTGGACCCCAGGAAGACTAGCTGTGCTTTTGGGCACAACTAATGGGGAAAATTTCCTCACCCTGGCATCCCTAATACAGACATTTATGTTCCCTAGATGATGAATACAATTGACTTTGGAAATAATCAGACTTTTCCTCTAGAGTCACCAACAGGTTGACAAATATTACATGGATTGCAATGACATTTGGTACAGATATCTATGTTCTCCAGAGGATAAACCCTGATAACTTTGGTGATCCCCTGACTTTTCCTCAGCTCCACCACCGAGATCGGCATGTGGTTTTGAGTAAAATGTCTCAACAACTATTGAATGGATTATAGCTGTGAGATTTGGTACACACATTCATGATTCCCTCAGGATGAATTATAACCACTTGGGTGATCACTGGCAAAGCAGTCCAACACCGAAGTGGAAAATCTTAGACAACCACAGCCATCCCTTAAATCACCAATTCCAGCTACTGGCCTCAGGGCAAAGGTACCCCTGAGCATAAATGAAACATAATAATATCTTAGTAGTGGGAGAGTAGTAATATCTCTTAGTAGTGGGAGAGTCTATCCCAGCATGCATTGGCCTAGAAGGGCTGTGTAAAGATCTAACACACACAGACACACTCAAATTCATACCTACAGGTGACTTTCCAATTCATCCAACCTGCATGTCTTTGGCCTGTGGGAAGAAAAGAAACCCATGCAGACACAGAGAGAACATAACAAAACAGTCGGCAGCTCAGTGGCCTTTGCAGAAATCCCATCTCCTACCTGTTACTTCACCTATTAACACAGCTGTCTGACTGAAACAGGCTCTGCTGTGATGTCTGGCAGTAACAAAGCAGGACCCAGCAGGCACACACAACGGACATGGAGGAGAGTGGAGAAATCCATCTATAGAGACATGCCATCACATGTAGCTTTACATTAATAAGGAACGTGTAAAAATGAACACACGAAAACAGTCAAGAGTAGTCTGGCAGGCCAGAGCGACTGAGCCGAAAGATTAAATGAAACAGAACAGAACGTCTGATTAAATTATGTCTGTAGCCCCTTTTCTGGTCATGTCTTCTCTATTCTGTCTATGGCAGTTTATAAAACTGCTCATGTCTCCAATATTTAATAAGGGGAAGCTAGAGTTAAAGTAAAAACACATTTTTCTGGTGGACATCAAGGCAAAATAAACACTAGACTGAAAACAAATTAGAGGGGATCAGTCAACTTTCTTTGAAAATGCAGAACAAGGACCAACTGGTACTGAGGTTTAGTGCTTGTGAGAGAGGTCTGGTAACACATACTCATGTTGGTGGGCTGTATCTTGGTAGTAAACAGTGCTAGAAGTGGGCCGGTCCTCACCGGTACACAGTATACACGGCACTTCCACATTTTACTCCTTCGCGCACCGTGACTTTTTCTTGTGCACCAGTACTTCTCGTAAGCTGCCATATCAGGTTCTTTGGAAGATTCATAATGGCGATTCATAACCGTAATTCATAGCCAGTGTTTTTGCGCCATGCCTTATTAAGGCATACGGACATAAAAAACAGTCTGGAGAGCATCTGGACGAGCCGACGCACGGCAGGGCACGAGAGAGGGGGGGTGAGAACGACGGTGCTGTAATTTATCGACACAATGTTCACGTCCTTTCTGTAAAATAATTAGTAAACTGTTCGGTATTCATTTGTGAACAAATAGAATTAATGACACATCATTTACAAGTTTTCTGAATCTGTCCTTTTGATTTATAGAATATGATTTCACAGGGCAAATATTTCCAGAAGAATTTAATTTTCAGACAAAGGTTGTGATGTGTGTAAATAATAAAATAATTATTTAACTTTGGGCGTTATCAAGTCTAATAATTATGGTCAAAAATGATGTAAAAATGCATAGTTGTAAGTCAAAAACCTTCAAATTTTCTTAGGGGAGGACCCCCCCAAACCTAATATCTTCTAGTATCTTTATTCACTGTTGAAATTCAGAATGTGTCTCTGTATAATATGTAGGAGCATCCTGACTGGGACACTGCTCCTAAAACCTGAATGAACAGCTCACACACCTCAGCTCTGCGTGTATACCTGCCTGTCTGGCTGGCTGGTGTTGATTCCAGGCTATAGACATCCTATAATATATTATAGAGAGATACTGTGGGCTACAAATAACAAAAAAAGAAAAAGAAAAGCACTTTAACTATTAACACTATGGGTAAATATACAAACACATCACCTTAACCCTATAATGTTTGTTAGAATATTGGAGTATTGTAGGCCTACTACAGAAGACGCATAGCCTAAGTATAATAATATATCAATAAAACACAGTATAACATGCTTGAAGAAATAATAAATACATAAATAGGAGCAAGAGATTGCTGATACCGACACACACGCCAACATGTGAATGAGGGGAGTACCGGCACTTATTTTTGATCCACTTCAAAATATTTAAGTTGATCTTTAAGGAAAAATGATTTGACATGGCTGTCGTCACTGTCATAACAAGAGTGCCCTTTAAAGTGATTGATCACAACTGTTCTTTTACTTTCCTTCCATTTCAGTGACAGTTTTAAGCATCGGCCATAAAACATTTGAATTACAAGTTTGAAGAACTTATCCCTGGAAGTATGTTTCTTTGGTCTCATGGATTACTTTAACGCATATATTTTTAATTTCTTTAAAATGTGCACTGTTCTGTAGCCTATGAACAGCATGTAGACAATCCACATCTGCAAATATAAAACCCTGAGCCGAACCAATATTTTGTGGCTTTGTTGATTTGCTGGTAAGGACAGCTGCCATAACGCTAACCAAGAACGCATGGCAAAAGATTTACTACAGTAAGAAAACAAGAATTGAGCAATTGCAGAACCAATATACCAGCTTATGAGGAAAGATTGCTGCTGTAAAACACACATGCAAATGAAAATCACACTTGCTTGTAAAAACATGGAATTCAATTAAAAAGTTGTTTTGCTAAATGTTTTTTTTAGATTCAGCCCCAGTAATAAGATTGAGAAACATTATATGTGGCCTACATACTATTGCACATATATTGATTAATATGAAACACTTGAGGTTGATGTCACTTCTTACCATCACACTTAGGTCATTACAAGCCGACTTTCAGGGCAAACAAAAATCCCAGACATGCATTTTAGCTGACCATCCAGAGAACGTCTAATATCTCTGACAGGTCTAATGGATAATTACTTCTCTTGTAGAAAACCACAAACCAACCACAGTGGCTTTTATTGTTCCGAAAAGCCTAGCTGAAACAATGCTGGATTTCACAACGCACTTGGCAAGTCAACATATTTGCCGTAAAAAAAAGCTTTACTTTCCCACTAGAATCCTCCTCTGACTGATCCCTGATTGCTGACTCTTCTTAATGAGAGATTAAGTGGTGATTAAAACACAGAGAGGCTGCAGGATCCATTACGGGGAGAAAGCAGACAACACAAAGTTGAGATAAAAACTGTCTAAAGACTTTGCGGAATTTTTCCACTAAAAAGAAAACACCTCCGTACGTCACCCTTGTGTCTTTGCAGGAAACGAGTTTCACTCAGAGGACACCCGCATACTGTAAATGAACCCCAGAGCACCGGTGTGAATGCGCAGTCATCAATCAGAGCTCTGCAGCTTCATCAACACCGTGAGGATGTGGGTGTGTTGAGAAGCCTCTCCCACTAAGTCAAACATAAGATGTCTTACTCTGCATCTGACACTATTTATAACCTGTTACTTGGCCAAAAGAATCAAGTGTTTTTGTCTGGTCGCCACATGGTGCGTGGCCGAGGGTCGAGGCTTTTGAGCGATCAGGTAACAATAAGCAGTGTTTGGCGGCAAAGTAATGAATGGCTCAAGGTATTGAGTAAAGAGGACAATGCAGAGCGTGAGTGCAGCAGTCTGAAAAGTTGACACAAAGTGTGTCATGTTAACTCCCAGATGAGGTCATCAATCAGCGGCGCAGTGCGAGGGGCTGACAGCTGCTAATTTAGGGGGAGGGATGAAGGGATAGTCTGAAAGAGAATATGACTGAGCTGCAAGTCAAACTGAGCAGAAGGCACAAGAGAGAATATTTTTGAATCTTTTTCATGTATTTGTTCTTTTTTTTTTTTAGCCCCATCTGTCCCATTTTCTCTTTCCTCCGCTGCTGCCTCTCACAGCATCACACTGAAGCTTTTCCTTTTGAGGGCTTATCAACACATCTGTCTGAAGAAGTTAGTGTTCCCATCCATTTTTTACACCGTGTTTTCCTAAAGCGTCACTGGATCCCCGAACAGCTCTGTTAGTTTCCCCTTCAGGCCTCCCGGAGTAAAGAAACCAGGGTGTGAAACTAGAGTCCCCCGACTGACTGACCGCTTCACAGTAACCTGTAGAGACTCCCTGGTCTGATCAGAAAAGGCTTGTGTTGTTACAGCATGGTAACTAATGAAGAAGGGACATGGTGCAATGGATTTCACTGTAGCATGCGGCCTTTGCATGAACAGGTTGATCTATAAATGGGGTCGAACATCTGTTAAGTCAGAATTCCTTGTTAAAGCTTACCACTCTTAAACATAAACTCTCTTTTACAGATGGAAAGCTAATGGTTTCCAAGTGGCATGCCGTCACCACATTTATTTGCAACTGCACTGGTAATGACGGCCACACACTACACGAGAATCAAGCCGATTTCGGGCCTGATTCCCTCCTCCCTACGATCATCAGCAAAGTCCTGATTTTTTGATGGTTCTGAAGATTATCTGACCAGATATTCCTGTGGTGTGAGGTCCGAGAGTGTTTTTTACTTCCCCCTATCGGCTCGGAAGTCAATCCTGGTCGCACCGATTTAAAATCGTAAAATGTTCAATATTCATGATCGGATATCCTGTTGTGTGTGGGGAACCCCGAGGACAGCTGATGATGCAGTCACGTGGAAAAGAACGATAGTCAATTGAGAACCAAGCTGGAAGCGGAAGGACAACCGCCACCGTCATTGTGGCCACAGCTAATGCATGAGCTAATGCAAAACGCGAAGCATAAAGTAGTAGTAAGATGGACCTCAGAAATAGAGGAGGAACTTGTTAATTTGTGGCAACAATGCAAGTGTTTATTTAACATGTCTCCATGACTTCCTCCATACATCCTTCGTGAATTTTCAGTACAAAGTAGTGCAAAAACTAACATCGCTAATTCTTCCTGCATGTCGTCCACCATGTTTTTTTACACTTAAGTCACGTTTCATCGCGCGTGATTTTGTGAGATTTACATTTTTTTTCAGTCGGGACTCTTGTTGTTCATAAATTAATCTGTTAGTGTGTGGTGTTTTGGCTGTTTTGGTCAAATCGTTGCGCTCCACACTCTACAGGAACAAACTGTTGAATTTAACACAACACGTTGTTATGTGTGGGGTCTCACATTTTCAACATCTGTTAACATTTGAAAAATCTTTTAGTGTGAGGCACTGTGAAGCATTGGTGAACTTATCAATGAGGTTTTATTCCGTAACACCTTCATAAAGCTGTAATCTGATACAACAAAAATATCTCACCGCAGTAAGTGTCTGAGCGACCCTTGGAAAAACTTGTTTTCCATCTAGAAACCGCTCCTCAGACATTGGATGAACATATTATTTCGTTATTGACATGTTGTTGCCAAACGTCGTCTGAAAATGACTATAAATAGACGCAGTGGTGGTTGTCTACCCGAATGAAAAACAGAAAATTTGCAAGCAGAAGAAGAAGGCACATCCAGCAAATCTGAACCTAAGGAGCACTAACTGACGGCCAGACAATCATTTTCTACTGAGCTGAGGGGATCGGGCAAATTTGCAGATGCAGCTGTGCTTGTCGTTAGTCAGCCCACGTGGATCCACTCACCATCTTTATGGAAGTGCTCTTACTAAATTGTATTATATTAGACTGCAGCGGTCCTCCCCTCCCTTCCTGTCTGGTCTCACACTTCTTCTCTCCGAGCAGCACTCGGCTGATGCTGAACAGTCGGAGCAGAAAAACTGTTTCTTTGGACAGCAGTTCAGGCCACACTCTTAGCAACTCATTGTCTTTAATAGCAGGGGAGCAGGACTACTGGACAAACCCTGCGTCTGTATCTAATAAATAGGTGTGAGAGGTTGTAGCGATGATATGGAAGCTCTCCTTTATAACAGTAAATATGCTAAAATACCCAGAGGTCCTGTTCACCGCGGCAACACAGATACAGTTAAGTTGCGCTTAGAGAGAGTCATTAAAACTGCATTATTGCACTAAGTGCTGTGAGGAGAGTAACTAAATGAGCACTTGTTAGCTTTATGGCACTGGTGGTATTGGCATAGAGTCTGAAACCTTCAACAACATTGGCTTCACGGGCCACAGAAATATATTTCAAACGAGGTTGTCGAGGTCATATTGAACACTGAGTCATGCTAAATCAGCATCAGTAGAGACATTACAGTATATTCAAATTTGGATTAGTCAAGTTAAACCACTTTTATTCATACAGCCCAATATCACAAATTTCCCTCAAGGGGCTTGATGAGTGAAGCATTTTTAAGAGAGAATAGAATTAAAATAATGAAAGTAAAAGCGTCATGGACAACGTCAAGTAAAAGCATTAATATGTGTTGACACACTTTCGATTTTTTTTTCTCTCAACTTCAATTAAAATGCTTTAAAAACTCAGAGTGATTTTGGGCTGTACAGGCAGAGTCGTTTTTCTGGCACATATTCACCTACCTTCAAGGTGTAAAATGAAGCCTGGGCTTCTTAAGGGTAATGGTCCATATTCGCCTGTAGCGTAGCTTCTCTCTCCTCTCCGTTGATAGGACGTCATTCACTCGAGGCAACTATGGCAAGAGAGAAACAAACATTATTGCGACGTCTTCCGCAGTACAGATGGGCTTTCTCACAAGGTCCATGGAGACGGAAAACAATGTCAAAATGGGACAAAATGAGAGCATAACTGTGTGTTTATGTTGTGTAGCCTATTGTTGTGCATAGTATGTGTTGTCTTATACGCCAGTACCAAAGACAAATTTCCATTTTTATGCAAATCTAATGGGCTAAAAAGTAATCTGAATCTGAATCTCAAGCAACATTTGTACTAGGGGTGGGGAAGATATTTTGCGTGGCAATACAGGGATATCAAGTATTGATCTTTTATCACATAAACTATTAACCTTTTAACAATCTGATGGCTCGCCTGGTATCATATGAAACTGGAAAAACCTAAGGAATCAATTGCTACCAATCATGCTAACATGTCATGTCGGGAATAATGCAATATAACGCTCCAAAGTCACGCTAAAAGGGTCCCTTGACCTCTGACCTCAGGATATGTGAATGAAAACTCTGAGATGAACAGAGTGAAAACTGCACAATTTGCAGCTGAAAAAAGGTCATAAATCCCAATATATCTGATCGCAAGTTGTGACAGAAATGTGGTAAAATCTTTGTTCATCAATTGCACTGAGACCAGTCTGATTTAAAACTTTGGAGCCCAAAGACAGCCTCAAAATTGCCTCAAGATGCATCAAAATTTTGAATCATCAGAAATTTAGGACCAAATTCTCACAGTGCGACTGTTGCTACTACGACTACCATCTACGAACCAAACGATCTGAATGCAACATGAAATGACAAAAACGAATGAGACGGAAAACAAAATAATTTGGTGGGAGCACAGAAGCACTAGGGTGAAAGCTTGTTTTTTTTTCTGCATCTCAATCTGAAAAACCTCAAAACCGACAACAAAGAGTCTGACATAGATAGCAAGCAAGACTTTATTTGACTCATCTGGCACAGTGTGACATGCAGTGAACCTACAGGGGCACTGTTATTGCACAGCGTGTCGGGACCTTTAAACATGAAGGAGGAGGTGATTTTCTCCAACAGCATAAAAACAAGCACCTCATAGAGCAAACCATTTAGACGTGATTTGTATTCAGCGCAAACTACAATAACATTACGTGCTAAGAGCTGCATAATGCACCGCTAATGCACAACGTCGTGATAACAGTAATATGTTACCGTCTGGCTTTAAATGTGTCTGCGTGGAGACGGGTGGCTTAATGTACTAAAGAGTCACATTGTGCAGCAAGGGCTGCTGGGACAGATTTGACAATGAGTCTCATAGAGCTGCTCCTCAGCATGAAAAATGAAGTGACTCATTTATGAGTGCATCTGCTGAAAGAAGCGAGTTAATGCATCATACAGCCGGGGGAAGATCAAAAACAAAGACCTGAGTTCATGTCTACCGGGCTGTCCAGGAGAGTGGACACGTTCATCATAAATGCCACCCTGAAGAAATCACTCGAACGCATCACGACTTTAGATAGGATCGCCGTCTCCATAGTGAGCCTGGACGTAAATGCAAAAAGTGCATTAATGGGTTTGGATGAAAGCATCTGTGCAGCATAGAGCTCTCTATTTCTGTCCATAATGAGCTCAGTGATAGCAAAGTTAAGAACGTTAGTTATGTAAACTGCACTTTCAGTTTGGCGTCACTCAGCTGTTTGTATTACTGTGGCTCTATAATTAGGACAGTGCAGGCAAGGAAAAAGGAAAAAGGTCACTGAGGATTTATAGTAATAAACTTTAACTGTCTAAAGTCAAAGTCAGAGCTAACGAACGCTGAGGTACACGCAAGAAATCATCCACTGAAATGTATTCTGGGCGTCTCTGTTGTCTCCACTGACGTAGACTCACTGACGTGACTATTTCCAATAACATCCAGCCTCCAACATGTGGCATGTGTTGCAGGTGTACACCATATTCTGTGGTTTAAAAGTTTCTGCCTCCACTCCTGTCACCATCACGGCTGATGTATTCTGCAGCTTACAGACAGCAGATGCTCTCCTCTGCATGGTGCAAGCTCATCTTCACCTTCACCTCCATCCGCTGACACTTTCCATCAACTCGTGCCAACCCATTATCCAGGTCATGAGAACCGCATGATGTCAAATGTGGAACTAATATAGCATTAGGCTCGATCAAAAACAGGACTGTAAAAGAGGTTTAACCCAGTCAAGTATAGATCTTTTATTCTATAAACTATTAACCTCTTAACAATCCGACGGCCCAGCTGCTATTCTGTCTTTCACAGGTTGTAGCGGGCTCAGTCTTAAAGTTATTATATGGTATAGGCATCATATGAAAATAGAAAACCTCAAGAATCCATCGTTACCAACCATGTTAGATTGTCGGAAAGAGCGCTAAATAATGCTCCAAAGTTACGCGAAGTTTTGGCGAGGAAAAACTGGCATGGCCATTTTCAAACCTCTGAGATGAACAGAGTGAAACTGTGTCTTATTAGATAAAACAGATGTTGACAAACTGCATAATTTGCAGTTGAAAAAAGGTAATAAATCGCAATATAATGCAATATATGTTAATACTCGCAATACTCAGCATATCGCAAAATGTTAAAAATCTTGTGACTTAAATATCATGATAATATCGTTATTGTGGGACCTCTAGTGATTCCCACTCCTTGTAACTGAGATGTTTTGGATCCAGTTTAGTGGGAAATCTGGTGTTGGGTATAAAACGAGGGGAAAACACTCTCCACTCCAGTCTCTTAAATCCACTCTCCATTGCATTTTTACACCAATTTAAAGTACTTAAATTAATGAGAGCAGTCCTTCCAAGTCAAATTTCTTGCATGTGCGAACTCACTCGGCCCATAAATCTAAAGGTTATTTCCATCCAGAGAATACTACGTTCTGCTGAAGCTCATTGGAAAAGTTAAGCAGGCTGCAAGAAAGGTACACTTCTAAAAAAAAATCATTTCAGATTTGTAAATTAAAAAAATGTGTTGACAATGTTTGCATTATTAGATGAGCATTAGGTGTCTTTGCTTTTTGAGCATTCAAACCTTAAACAGTTGCCTCTTGAATCCATGCAAAGCAGGTGTCTAAAAAGGTTATATTTCACAGATTCAAGGACAGCAACGCACATGGTGGTTTTATAGGCTGTACTGGAAAAAGGTTAAATGTAATAGGGAAACACAAAACATACTAAAACATAACCTGCAATGAACTGTGTTGTTGTTAAAGGTCAGATTTCACACACCCATGGAGGTATTCCATCCAACCATGGTTACAAGTAAAAACGGTTTAAAACAAAATGTGAAAATAGGCATTTTCATCAGCAATGGTTTCATTATTGCCTTAATTTAACATTGTATTAGGCACGATAAAATCTCCTGACGCATCTCTTCAAAGGTATGAAACTCTGAACCTGCCTGGATCCAATTTCAATTAAATAGTTTCCGAATCGTAAACTCAAGATCTGGTTGAAAGCATTCGCAGCGTTAGATTAACAGTAGGTGCAGTCAGAGCAATCCGCTAACCACAGGCCTTTCAACTGGTTTGGGGGTAGATTCTTCTTTTACTGCAGATTAGGGAACAGTTTGTGATCCCACACAGAAGTATTTACTGTGAAGGCCTAATTGAAAGTACAGAGACGCTGCAGTTGTTGGCAGAATAAGTAGATGCTATCTTTATTTTGTCAGATCTACATGGTGAATCCTTTTATTTTTGTCTCGGTTTATTTCTCTCTCTCTCTTCCTTACTCCACTCTCTTCTTTCTTTGTCCTGGTGCGTTTTTCTCAGCCACACCTGTTCCTCGTCCTTAAATGCCTCCCCGCCTTTTCTCCCTCCTGCAGCGAGGCAATATAACTTCTGAGCAGGTTCCATATGATCTCAACGTGGTTTCCAGGTGCCACTGATTAGCTCATCAAAGGTTAATAGGGATCTGGACCAGTTCTACTGTTTTGAAGGTCTTGACAAAGGCTGGAGGTCTAAAATATTGATAGCAAAATTTAAACTAGATTAAGTCTACAGGCACAGGCTGTTCTCATACACCGTTCATATCCATACCATACCATTCGTAAGATATATGAACCATTGTATGAGGATATGTTGACAGGCATGCTAGCTGCTCTGTGAGGCTATACTTAGACACAGTGGAGCTAATGTCCACATGCAGATTTTTAGCTTGTATAATGTTTACCATATTCACAATCTTAGTTTAGCGTGTCACTGCAAAATTCTATAAAACTTTCTCAATTGCGAAAAAATGGTTTTACGGGTGTTGCATTTGTCAAAAAAGAGTTGATGCGCTAAAGGGGTTATGGAAACACCTTTGCCGAATAAATTCTGACGTAGCAAACATTTAACTTACATGACTTTTCAGGTGTTTCTGCAGTCGGTGTCTTGCCGTATATTCCCATAATGGGCGAATGCTTGTCTTTGTCTCTGGACAGCATGAAGCATGGCCAATACTAGCAACCTCTACTTCTCCTCTGTTTACTGGTGGATTACAGCCATGCAAGCCTATAGCAACAACCTCTGACCAAACTAAAGTAGTCAAGTTTATTTGCTCCAAATCAGATGATGGTAATGTTCCTAATTCTCATTTCTTTTTTTTGCAACATTTCAAAAGTATGTAGTAAAATTGCTTGAGAGTTGGCTATTGTCATCAAGTTTTTGGTAGAAACTTAGCACTTTCTTTCCACCATACCAAATTGTTTTTTCATTATTAAAAATCTGTCCAATCTCCATTCATGCTTAAGTTACACTGGTGCACACAAGTACCACATTAGGTAAACATACCAGCATACAGATGTGTCTGAACACACACAGACAAAAGGTCATGACCTGAAATTAACAGAGTCTCAGTCTCTGCGGTGTTGTGACAGTTGAAACAGCAGTGGGTGTCTGGATGGACTGACATGTGAACCAAACTCCACAAAGTCCCAGCAGGTGTTTCAGCTCCAGTCGGAGTAGTGAGAAACCAAACCATGTTAGGTGTCGGGCACAGACGGACCCAGAATTACCTCCACTTTTATTCCCGATGGGGCCAATTCCTCTTATACCAAACAGTGAGGTCTCTACCAGGTCCTGCTCCCACTGCTCTTATTATGCAGCTGTCCAAAATGATTACACAATAGTTGTAAATAGGCACCAGCTGTCAGGAGAAGTAAGAACATAATCAAGCTTTTTAAAAAAGGTAGTTATGTGAATCAGTGATTAAATGTGTAGAGTTTAGAGAACCTATGCTCCTCTTTTATGTTCATTTTCAATCCCTGCTTTTCACTGTTTGCTCAACCCATTACCCTCCATTTATGGAAAGCTTTCACCCTCCTCTTATTTCCCTTCAATAGAATAAAAAGCACACACGAGTATGAGTTGATAAACATCCACATCCACCACCTGCCTCTCCTGCCTCACTAAATTGGTAAATATACTAAATCTCATTTGGCCTGTAGTGCAGAGACCAGTACATAACGTCGGTGTGGTTTGTTTGCGAGGCGGCACGGAGGCTGGAGGTTATTTTCCCAGCGCAGACATGCTCTCAGCCCTGCGGAGGGGGAAATGCAGTGGTGTGGAATAGAGAGCTTTTTAAAAGCCAGTGAATAAAAGCTTTGACATCCCCTCTGCCCTGCGTCCCCACCGCTGCTCCCATCTTCTGTTTCCTCCAGCCACCCTCACGCCACTGTTTCTACCAGAGCACGTTGAGATGCAGCGAACACAATTAAGCCTGATGTAATGAAATCACACTGTGCTCTGGTTAATGGAGATGTTGGTGAACGGGGTCAGCGGGTGGACTCTGTGTGACTGTGTGTGCAGGGAACAGAGGCAGCTGTCAGGGGTTTCTTTTACGATTTTACGAAATGGACCACCAGCCTCACATCTCTCAGGTTAAGGATCTCTAGTTGAAGTGTATACACCCCTATAAAAATCCCCCCACTTAGATATGAAGTTATCTCATCAGTATAAAGTATCTATTTGACAGAGATATCATGGTTTATTAGAGTGTCTACATACCACATTTCCTTGATTAACCTCGTAAAGAACAGTGGTGTTTAGTCTGGCTGATGGACAAAGTGAAGTGATTATATCTCAACCTTTTACGTGCTGCCAAGAAGGACAGCTAACAAATTACCTTGAAGTTGGTGCACAAGGTAAAAATCATTTAACCACTGCGCGCCGAATAATAAATGTAGTTTTAACATCACTGCCAAGTTGCCCACTAAAAAACACATTACAGCGAACATAACAACACTTCATTATACTCCGCACGACCTTCCCCAGCAACACCTCCATGCAGAATCCGATGGATTAAATACTCATTGACATTAAATTCCCGCATCACATCATAGCGAGCTGGTGACCTCGGATCAGCGCAGCGTGAGTCAAACTGCCGCCTCATTATACGCTGAACTGTAGATGTCGAGCCCTCACACACACAGGACACGAGCAATGCTCTAAATCAGGAACCAAACTCCTTTCACGACCTCTGAGGATATTCAAGTGGCTCTTGAACACAGTGATCCTGAACAGTAAATCAGCCAGATAATGAAAAAGGTCCATACGAGCAGCAGCAGAAGCACAAGACCGGATTAATGGACCTAATGAGGTGGATATGTAGCACAGCAGCGCCGGGCGGGTGGCTGTTTGGGGTATTAAAGCCATAAGGTCATTTCAGCATGTTCCAGTCTTTGTCAAAATACAAGCAGGCCTGTGTTACAAAATAATGTGTCATCTTGCAGCCAATTGTCCAGATGTTGGAATTGGAAACTAACAGTAGACAGTTGTCTGTTTTATTTGGAGGTGGGTTGTAGTTTTGTTCTGTCTGGAGGAAAAGATCCAACCATAATAGAACGGTTCCTATTATGGATGGACTGATGATGATGATGATGATGTAGGACAGGATTTATGTCCAACGGGTGAAACCAATAAAAAGTTGAAGATGAGGAATCGGCCTCATCGTTGGCTCCCATTTCAGAGTAGGTACTCTCCCAGCACAAGAGGAACAGTGAGTGTCGTGAGTGATGAAAGGGTATGATGACTGGTCAAAAACACAAGCCAATGCAGCTACGGCAACTGGTAATTTTTAAAAACAAGTTAGCCGTGTAAACAACAGACGACACAGACAACAGCTTGTAACGAGATAAATGGAAGGAAACACGGACTAATGGACCGACAATGAAGTCCAGAAGTTAACTCATTCATAAGCACACATCCACTGAGCCAAAGAATGAGAGACAATTTGAACAGAAATCACAAACGGTACTTTCGTGACGGCTATTTTGCTTGAGTTTATATGATTGTGGCATGTAACGGAGTTGTTTATTTATTCTTATATTACTAAAAAAGCTAGAAGAGCTTGTGAAACGTAGCGAATAAGCCGTTCACCAATCTCCCAGTTGGAGATGTGTTCGAGTGGTGCCGGTCGTCTCATGTCATTGTCGGTGCGAATGCAAACAGAAAAATGCCGTTGAAGTTATGTAGTTCTCGGGGGAGCTCGGGCAGTTTCTCTCAGGGAGTCCAGAGGATTGTTTAAAACGCCTATGTCAGTTAAACTGCAATACTGTGCAAGTAGTGGTTGCTATAGCAACAGAATATTCAACTGAAACTAACAGCTGGTGGCGGAGCCGTAAAATTAAACTTTGTTTTCTGTTTCTTAATCTAAGTACTTTAAATGTCGTGTTTTTTTTGTACAGTCTGTCTCCTTGTTCTTTTTATACATTATCATCATTATCGTATTATACTAACTGCGTCTGTCTCTTTGAGTTCCTTCTTTTCCATTTTCTTTAATCTATAAAGCTCTTTCTAACTACTGTTTTGAAAAGTTCTCTAATAAAAGTTTGCTTTGGCAACATTAACTTTACATCCTACCCCGAACATTCATTCATTTTGTTGCCTAACCTTAACCGCATCTTAACCAAGCAGTATTTGACACACACTCAACAAACTGCTCCGTACATGTTCACTGCTTGTGTTTATATTTGGCTTCGTCTTAAATGTCTTAAACTGGTGCTGAGAGATTTACGGACGAGGGGAGAGTGCCGTTGACAGACTACTAAGGTGCTGCTCTGTTCTGTTTAGGCAATTACTGACATTTAGTGGAGGTGCTGCAACAGTATTTGTGTTCTTACTTGAAACTGTGGTGTGTAAACATGGAAAAACACAGTTCCCTGCAGTGTTTTGCACTAGTTATGGTTTATGTTCAAGTGCTTGTTGCTTTTATGAACACAAATAAAAGTATTACGGTGTGTAAGTGTGTGCTGGATGGAGGTGATTTATTGTAGCACAGGTCTCTATCCGCCCTTCTTTCTTCCCGACCCCTCCCTCCTCACCCTCTCAGACAGCAGTAGTAATGGGCAGGCCGCTGGTTACTGGGTCCTCTGGGGTATTAATCAGCTAACTGGCTGCATGGAGGTGGGTGAGGCTCCTTATACTGATGCACAGGCTTTTTAATCAAAACTTCCTGCACAAATGGCCGTGTGTTTGAAAGACTAATTAAATTACTGCTTTGATCTCTTGAAGCCAATTTAGCTCTTCCTGCCGGATCGCACACGTATGTAGGCCTATGTGTGCAAACAAGCACACATACAAGAAGATACATGTGAAAAAACCCCACATGAAGCCTGTTGCGATGCTGCACACATCCCTTAAAAAACGGGACAACAGTTAAGATTTATGATTCAGGAGCATCAATGCAGCATAAAATTCAACTTTCTTCCCCACAACAGACCCTGAGAATTGTTCTCCCGGGGGGTTCGTGAGCTGCAATGAAATCTCTATTGGAAATAATGCAGCATTTTCATCTGCTTACTGAAAGCCTAACTCAGGTGCATGATGCAGACATCCATCCAACAGCCCGTCTGTTGCCGACGCTGGCTTCAGACCAACATTATTATTGCCGCCTCTACATTTAAAGCCTCACATATGGCTTCACCCAGAAATGATTTGTGCGTCCGGCCGTTTTCACACTTCAGAGCTCCAATCGAGCGCTTTAGCGAAATGATTCGAGGAGATTTTCAAAAACACTCACCTGGGGGATTGAACCCAGGGCTCAGTGATCACATGACACCTGAGACGCTGTAGGACTGACGGAGGAGAGGGGTAATCATGAGATATGCGATAGGAGCAAGAGGTCATATCTGACAGCGTTGGCATTGACGTGGTGCATTTGTTGCTGTCTGCTGCTCTGTGTGGGTCAAACGGTAATTTAGAACAACTTTTTGCATGTGTTAAGCCGTTTCTGAGGACTTTTCTTGGGAACACTGATAGCATAAGGTAAGGGCTTGTGTCCATATAGCGTCTTTTTCTGGCAGAAAAGCGACCGCAGGATGCTGGGGAGAGCTTATCACCACTCTAACCACTGTAGCATGCTTGCCCTCATACTTTGTATGAATGAGCTCGTCACCGCTCAATCTGACAATCGTAGGGCAAGGAGGATGATCCGTCAGACACAACGCGTACGGTGATATAAGCAGAACACTCACCAGCAACATTCAGTGTCCGCCCGGTTGGTCTGCTCCTACAAATGGGCTTTTTGTTCTTTGTTATGATAATGTCTGTCCCACATATAAAGTTCAGTATAGACAAAACAAGCTACTCCTCCATGTTCTGCAGGGACGTCACAAGTGATTTTCAATGAGAACAGCTGTAAAAAGCTCCACAAAAAAGGTGTAGCGCAAAAAAAGACGCTGGGTGCAGCGTCTTTTTCTCTAGGTGGGTGCATGCAGCCGCATACACTCTCTCCTGATTGGGAACAATTGAAAAAAAGACACTAGCGCTCAGAAAAAATATGGCATATGGACACAGGCCCTAAGTTGACAACAGAAAAAAAACAAAAAACGAAACTGACATTTTGTTCTACTCGGAAACCTCCATACATACGTGGCACCCAAGTGAGCTCACACAAACCGCAAAATACATTTGCAAATGTAATATCACTCAGCTCTTGTGTGTGTACTGTTGAAACTCATCTGTAGTCCATTAAACAGCCCATTCAGGAAGAGTACTTCAGTTTCCTGGAGAGCTTTTCTGTCTGCTGTAAACTGACTGTTCCCCTTAAAGAATTATACGCTTTTGAGTACAGTACAGTGAGTCCATTTCAGTTATCAACAACGAAAACAGCGGCCACACACCTCCAACAAGCAAATGACGCAGATAAAAAATATCAAAACCAAATTAGGGTTGAATTTAATCCGTCCCATATAGAAGCACTTTGTACTGGAGGAATCCAGGAAGCACAACACTTAAACAGAGGAGAGGGTGAGTGAAAGGGTGGAAAAGGAGAGTGGCTGATGGAGAGGTAATATAAGAGGAGGGAACACACTGCAGAAGAGCAGTCTGGAGAACACGGCATAGAGAGCAGCGAGGGCTCCTCTTTCTCTATGGACGACTGTCCGGATGAATCATGGGGTGGACCAAATGCCGTCCAGTTTAAACTAATGGGGAGGGAATTTATGGTAACACTTAAAGAATGAGATCAATAGGGGCAGTGCTTCCAGCAGGGAGGAGAAGGAGGAGACCGCTGGCCCAACAGAGGGTCAATATCATCCAAACAGGATCAGTTACAGTTCTGTTATAGCAGTCAGAAAGGAAGAAACAAAGGTCAATATCAGTTACATGTGGCCTTGTGACAGGTTTGAACAATCTCACAAACACTCTTTTACCATTTTCAGTCACTTTACTTAAAGTGCCACCTATGCAGAGTTCTTTGTGTGCCTGAATTTGCAGCATTTTTTTTACTGAATGGCCTAATGTGACTTTGGGCTGTGAAAGTGGTTGTAACAGTGATTCGTTTTATACAGATGGATTTATATAACGCTAATGTGTTTTTTTGATCTGAAATGTTAAAAAGCTGCCTGGATTATGTTCATTACAGTGTTTTTTCCAGCAAAGTAAGTGCTACATTGTTGTGCCGCACGCAAGTTGGAAGGAGGTGGTCAGGGTAGAAAGTGGGTGTATGTAGTTCAGGAATGTGACCATGGAGACCGGGGTCACGGAAGTCCTGTCTGTGGTTAGGTTTAGGCAACATAAGCACGTAAAGTTGGGGAGAGATCCTGGTTCCGGTTAAATGTCAAAAAAGTGAACATCCTGTGTCGTGCTAAAAGTCACTGTAGACGTTTTTCAACATTGAGCCAAGACCGCAGTTGTTCCCTAATAACAAAGCACTGAGAGCGCCAAAACATGACCATAAAAATGTTTAATAAATCTCATACGAGGGAATATTGTTTTGCATGATATTGTAGGAAACACATTAAATAAGTTTTCAGTGAACATTTTACTCATACATACAGCGTTATCATTTTGCGACTTGCCAGATATGACATGGATTTGCTATTACAAATTATTGGTATATGAGCATACTTTCTGGCAAACATGGATGCCAGATAAAAGTTTTTTATGATTACTGCATCAGATTCAATGTGTGCGTTATCAATGAAGAATGGGTCAGTAGGGGCCTACTACGTTGTAAAAATGAAAACGAAATTTAAAAGCAACACGTTCCAACATGTAAAACACAATGAAACATTACGTTTGTGTTTTGGCTTAAAGGCAAGGCAGCTTTTTTTGTATAGCCCATTTCAGTATAAAGGACTAATATGTAACATATTTACTGTTACAAAATCATAAAATGACCATGATATGCCCTCAGAGATAAAGGAAACATGCTGAATTGAAATACAGGCTTCTCCAACAACAATGCTACAGCCAGTATGTTCTCCATTCGGGAACATCTGTTTTTGTTTTGGCTGGTGTGATCCCATCCACTGCCCATTGCAACACCTGGTTGCTACATAAGAAACAAATTGCCACACAAACAGCCTTCTGCAGCCATGGAAGCAAGCTAATGAACTAGATCAACATAACATTAAGTTCTACCTGTCTATCTGCACATCTCTCTGTGGTCCGTGCGCAGCTGGGTTATCGAAGCAGCGAGTAATTGAGACACACAGTCGGTGAACTGCTGCTGGCCAGTGGCTAACGCTGTGATGCTATCAC
>CAKAKQ010032476.1:0-10884 GCA_916700675.1 Helicolenus avius
GCAGCATCTACAGCTTACTGTGGCTCCTGTGACCTCGATCCATCCACGACCGCCTGCACGTGGGTCCTGACTGCACACCCTGATAAACCCTCCACAACATACTCACCTTCCATCAACACCACTCATGAAACTCTCACTGATAACACATACAAAATGGCAGACGCATACAGTCACACAGACACTGAGAACCTGCAATTCGAGGGAATCCTGTGCACGTCGCATGAGGAGGTAGTGTACAGCGGAGATGCCAATAGATACACCTATACAGGTAATTTGTGTGTTCAGTGAAAAAAAAACATTCTGCAGTTTAGAGGAGTTACCAAAATTAGTAGTTAGTTAATAGTTTATTTTTATATACATTTCTTTTTTCTTTAACTTTATTCACCTAAGTGTTGAGTGTCTTTGGTAACAACCCTCCTTTTCTAGGAGACATAAGGGGACAGCTACTGCATCTGATACAATTATTTTGCCACCAATCAAATTTGCCTGCGTCATCATCTCTCTTTAAAACACAATGTTTGTACCCCTCAATGTAAGCATGTTTTTCAGCCTCCTTTTCCAATCACTGCTCTTCACTGTACTCTGCTTCAAACATGTAGGCTTGTTAGCATTTGGAAACTAACATTTGAGTTGGTTATGTGTCAATTTGTGATCTGAGCAGCGAGACAGATTTTGGAATTGTAGTTTAGTCAAGTCAAGTTACCGGAGTGACGTTACAGAAGTAGTTTTCTCACACTTTCCACAACTTGACATGCTGTTGTAGTTAAAATCTGCAGACAAAGTAAATGCCTAAAGTCAGCAGTAACACCATTCAACTCAATTAAAATTTCTCTTTTAAGGGGACACCCCAGGTGAATAAGGTAGAACATTTAACTAATAGATATCGGCGTGAAACTTCCCCAGTTGATTACTTATATTAAGACAATTATTTTCTGCATTACAAGTTTTGTGAAAATGTATGTTTAAATATGCGATTGAGACATTATCTAATCAAATATGTGCTAATTTGCATACATTTCCGGAGCAGATATCTGAATATTGGATAAAGCCAGGTTCAAAATTCTTGTTTCATTTTGTTGACATATTGGAGTCAAAAGTTTTTACTGAGAGGATTTTGATATCTCTTTGTATCACTCCATAAATCAGAAAATGCTGTCAACAGCCATAAAAGATGTTCTTAGGAATACAATGTTCTATAAATCAGGCTATGAGACAAAGTAGTAGTAAAATAAACACCTACATGTGTATTTTGGATGTTTTCTTCCCAGTAGTCTGAAAGAAGACCAAAAACTCCAAATTGACCATGTGAATGAAAAACAATCTTTTTGCATGTGGTGTCTCCTCTACTCGCATAATCTTTTCTTGTTCTCTCTTTGCCTAATGTATTTGAGTTTTAAACCTTTTGACCATTCATAATATGTTTGCATTTCTGCTTCTGACCTAAGACTGTGTCGGAAACTGTGAGTCTCCCTTAAGTCCTCCGAGTCACTCTGAAGAATAACTAATACAGAATATAGCCATCCGTGAAACTCACCGCTCATAGAAATTTCTAGCCTGCGGAAACCAATTCTGCATTTACTCTAAATGTGTCAGCCGCTGCAATCAACGGGCTTTAGAGACAGATGCCCTTCCACACGCTCACACACACACACACGCACGCACCAAGACAGCTGTTGCAGTGTACATTGATAGCTGTTAACGTGGTAACTCTCTCTGCGCTGTACACTTGTGTGTCATTAAAACTTAGAGATGGGCGTTTAAATGCCATTTCAACATTCTCTACTATTTATCAGCCCAAAGGGAGTTGGAGTGTGTGTGTTGGTGTTTGTGGGCGTGTGTGTCTGTCCACACATTATTTATCTGGGTAGTTACGTCTGTTTAATCAAGACTAATTGTGGTTGTGGATGTTATGTGTGTGTGTGGGTGGTTGTGCAATAATTACATGTTTTTAGTGTGTGTTAGTGTCCTGTTAGTTACCATTTAAGTGTGCTTCTGTAGCGAATGTGGTTTTGTGTGTGTGTTTCTTTTACTTTGTGTGGCGTGGGGCGGTTAGGATAAGAGTTTCTAGGCAATGCTGTGACACCATCTGGGCAGAGGCACATAAAGCTGTCGCCACCCACCATACACCAGATGTTTCTCATGCACACACACACACTCACACACACGCAGGGTATCATGCTATACTTCTCTAGGTAGATCACACACAGATAGCTACGCATGTGCAATGAGTGCTATAAATATATACTGTATTGTCCACACACAATTTATATTTATACTTTTTGGAGGTAATCATACACAGAAATTCAGTTTTTAGGCATGTATCTATGCACACACATTCAGTGTCTTATTTACATGTGTGTGTCACTGTGTGTGTTTTCCTGCTTCAGTTATCACAGTAGTAAAGACAAGAGTCCCAGACTGGCGGTTAAAACGTGGTCTCATTTACAGCAGCAGTCCCTTAACACTCCTAAAAATAATGCACATGTGCATGTGAGCGTGTGGAAGTGCATCTGTATGTATATATGCTCCTGTATGTATGCCTCAACAGAAGGCTTGTCACAACCCATCTCCCAGAATGCTTCAGTAACGGTCCGACATTTACAACCATGCACCAGTGATAGTGCATACATTTGGTATATGTTCATCATATAACGTGTGCTTACATTGGCTATACAACTCCCAGTGCACACAATTTCTAAGATGGAAATATTGTTAGTACACGTTATTTTAGATAAACATATCTGCCATATATTTCATACTGTGCATGTTGTACAAAAGGGTCTCAACCTGTGCCCTTTTGTACAACAGGTAAAGATTTGAAGGCACAAATCCATCAGAAATACGTTACATGCAGTCTTTACATTTGTAATCTGCTCAGTGAGGAGTACACAGTATATTTGAATCCCTTAACTTCATTTTTCTAGAGCTACATACTATTGCAACTTAATCCCATTTACAAACTGTTTAGTAAAATTAAAGTAATGCGCCCAATTAATTCAAATCAGCAGATGCAAAGTGTATGTTGTATTGGATTTTTTATAATTTTTGCTAATTCACATTTTTTTTCAATTCAATTTTATTTTCTATCAACCACAATGGATAGACGTCTCCTTTCTGTCAATCCCCACATTTTTTACGTTTCATTAAAATATTAGCTGTTTCTGACAGAACTAGCAACGAATTGACAACATGATTGTTTGCATACTAGAATTAGAGCTTAGACTACGTGTGCACTTACAGTATTAATCACTTCTAAGTGCCGCAGTGTTGGTAAATGATTCTTTAATCAATGTATTGATAATCTTTCTGACAGATTTGTTGATAATTTTCTTGCACCCCTCCCTATGTATTTTTTTTTAACTCCCTTGCTCCCCTCCTGCTGTCCTTCCAACCTCTCTTACTCCCTAACAGACTCTGACCTGGAGCCCTTCACCACCTATGAGTACAGAGTGAGGGGCTGGAACAGCTTTGGACGAGGATCCAGCGATATTACAACAGTGACCACCAGTGAAGACAAACCGTGGGGAGTGGCACCGCCCCGCTGGAGTTGCTTAGGTGAACGAGATGACATCATCCAGCTGCTATGGCAAGCACCCGCCAGGCCTAATGGTGTGTATGTGTGTGTACATGTAGCACTAAAAATCCCCTTCTCTGTAGATGTGGTTCAGTTGAATTAACTTCAGTAGAGAGGTATTCGTGATTAATGATGGGACATTTTAAAAGCTTTTGAATATTTAGAAAAATCTGACATTGGGACCGTTTTCCATTTTACCAGGGGACATCACCCACTATGTTATACTGCGGGATGGACAAGAGCGTTACCGTGGTGACGAAAACAGTTTCACTGATGTGGGTGGGATCAGGCCTTTCCAGGAATACAGTTACCAACTGAGGGCCTGTAACCGGGCTGGTTGTACTGACAGTGCACAGGTAAGACTACTATTTGTGTCATTGCTATTACAGTCCTGCTGTGTCAGACTAACATTTTCTATGTTGCATCAGCTCATTGCCAGCTTCTGTGGCTAACTTTATGCTAACCTGTCTCACAAATATAATATTAAGTCTGCATCAGTATTAATATTTTATCGATTAACCGATTAGTTGTTTGATCTATAAAATGTCAGAAAATGGTGAAAAATGTTGATCAGTGTTTCCTAAAGTCCAAGATGACATCCTCAAATGTCTTGTTTTTTCCACAACTCAAAGATGTTCAGTTTACTGTCATAGAGTAGTAAAGAAACCAGAATATATTCACATTTAAGAAGCTGGAATCAGAGAATTTTGACTTTTTTTCTGAAAGAAATTACTCAAACCGATTAATTAACCATCAAAATAAAGTTGTTGACGATTAATATGATAGTTGACAACTAATCAATTAATCGTTGCAGCTCTAGTGCTGGGAGTTTGGAGATTTCATAGCGAAACACAGAACTGGGCTGGCCTGCCTTTTCATAAAGCTTGAAATATCAGCAGTAGCTGTTGAGATAACCAATAAGTGATAAGCAACACTAAGTGTATATTGTATTTATGTTGTACAAAAAGACCTAAATTATACTAAATATAACCGATTGCCCCTACAAATGGAAAGGGAATGCCTGTTCTATGCTATTTGATTGTCTCTGTCCTGCCAGCCCTCCATGTAGAGCTCTCTCTCTCTTTCTCACACACACACACACACACACACACACACACACACACACACACATGCTCACACTTTCCAAAACCTTACTCTGTTGTAGCACCCCATTTCATAAAGACATTATTCCCCTGTATGATTATCTAATGGCTCCTCTAAAGATGGACTGAGCTTCACTGAACTAAGTACCACTTTACTCCGTAGTTCAGTTCATTCCTTTAATTTAGGCTGAACAATTAAAGGAAAAGAAAGGTGTGTAAAAAAAAAAGAAAAAGAAAGTGCTTTGGTGTGTGTGTGAGATTGAACATTGCTTTGAGAGAAAATACATATGTGGGTATTTCTTATTGTTAATCAGTGTTGTTGTTGTCAGTGGGGTTTTTTCAGTCAAGAAACCAAAATCAGCTTCTTCGTAGCTAATCAATACATTTAATAATCAGCGGTGTGCAGGAGCTGCTTTTGTGACTTACACTCAAACCTTTTTCTCCTACACACCTGAAGTACCTCCTACCTGTCTGAATACAAGTGTGCAAAGATCACTTTTCCTGTTTTGTTCTGTCAAGGAGAAATTGCCTGGACATGCAACCCCCTGCTTCACGTTGGGTAAACTTACAATAGTAACCTTGCGGTGCAGCTTTAGTCTTCTGCAGTTGGCCGCTCATCTGATCCGCTGTTTGGCCAGTGGCCTTTTAGCTAAATGCCCTTTTACCCTCTCATGAAAGCCTCTTCAGAAGCTGTTTTCTAGACGTTGTTTACATCGTAATTCAGGTGCTCGTTGTTCTGCAAGTGATATTTTACACATTTTAAACCTGTGTCTGACCTTTGTTGTTAAGAAATTACAGTGTGGGATGTTGTTCCATGTCGGAACAAGTTTTTATTTAGCCTCGTTCCCGCTCTCCCCCTTTATGCGAGGCTCTGGATTTGCTGAGCCTCCCTGATGTTTGTGATAGCGTCCATAATAGCTTCACACAGAACTCCCCCCTGCTATCTCTCTGGCTGTAGCAGAGCTGATATCACCACAACAATTAATTTCTCCGGCTTAGGGGTGATGAAAGCTCACGTTGAAAACTGTCTTTCTGGCTTTTTTTAAAGCTAATTTAACGTCTCATTATTTTGATGAGCACATTGTTACGTAAAGACGAAGCCTGTAGATGTGTCACTGGAGGGGTGGATGGACGAGCGAGGGTGAGACGGATGTAGAGTTGGTTGAACAGGTTGTTAGGGGTTGATAGATAAATAGATGATGGATGGATTAATGTATACAATAAATGAGTGCTGGGGAGGATGATGACATGGATGAAATAGGAATGGATGGATGTAGGACACTGATAAAGGACAGAAAGATGGAGAGAGAGAAAGAAGAAAGTATCAACATTTTTGTAGGCTTTCGTTCCCATTATGTACATTCTGATTCTGTTATTGTTTTATGCATGGCAGACATCCATGGCCAGAGACATTATGTTTTCGGGTTGTCCATCCGTCCGTCTGTGCAATATCTCAGAAACACATTAAGCAAATGTCTTCAAATTTGGCACAAATGTCTACTTGGACTCAAGGATAAGCGATTCGAATTTGGTGGTCAAAGGTCACTGTGACCTCACAAAACACGTTTTTGGTTATAAGTCAAGAATTCATATGCTAATTATGACAATTTCGCACAAATGTCTATTAGGAACTCTGGTTTGGTCAAAATAAACCCTGAATTCACCAATTTAGATATGAAAATATGCTGCCTCTACATGCTGTTTTTCCCCTGTCTCTCTCTCTCTGCCTGCTGAGCAGCGGCTGAGCGGCCCTCGTTCTTTGGAAGCAGCTAACTAGCTGTCCTCCTGCCGACATTAAAAGATGCGCTTCGTTGTAGTCAGTGCTTGGTTCAGTTTATCATTTGCTAAGCGATAGTGAACACATTATCATTCCCGGGACGACGTTAGTCTCGAGCCTTGTTTTAAACGACCACTGCTGTAATGTTTGAAGCAGCAAACTGAAGCAGTTGTCGATCACTTCTGTCCCCTACCGGCCGGTTAAGTCAGAGTCAGCAGTCAATGACGACATAAAACAGTCGACAAAATATGTTTTTCAGAAAGTGTGAATCACTGCAACCACGAGACGTCCTTGCGCATACAGTCATAAATGAGCATAAAAAAATAATAGGCTGATGGGTTCAGAAGTATGTGAGATTAGCAGTGAACAGACAGACACAGAGATGCACAAACCCACGCATGCACACATGATCAAATACACAGAGGAAGAAGAAAGCCAACAGCATGATGCAAATGATGCACCATCTTGACCTCTCATAGCAAAAACATTTCTCTGTGGAAGCAGGCTCCTACATCATCCTGGCTGGTTTCCATTTAGCTGGGAACTACATGGCGGGGAGAACATGCAGATACCCTCCTAAAGCCATACGCAGTTACACTACAAACTTGTTCTCTTTCTTCCATGCTCTCTCTGTCTACCTCCCTCTCTCTCTCTCACACACACACATACATATGTTCACACAAACAAGCACACACACTCCCAGCACAGGGTGGAAAGGGAGTGAGTTGGATTAGTTTGTACACCAGTGAAAATTGGCCAAACAGTCCCAATTATGGGATAACTTGGGCTAACCTAATACACCACTGCAATTACCTGGCATCAGCCCCCGCACATTTCCACACACACACACACACAGGCACAGACAAACAAACACAGGCGCACACAAACGCACACCTGCTGTGACAACAGAAGGTGCTGATCTAATACGGTTGGTCACTTAGAGAGGGAGGAAGAGCGATTGGTCCTCCTCTGTCTTCGAATCCTTTTGTCCTGTTCTCTCTGCTATTTGTCTCCCGTCATTCACCGATCCCAACGCCGCACTCTTCAGTTTCTCCCAAGTGTTGTCTCTTTCCTCTCTTAACCGCTCTCATCCTCGCTCGTTTCCACTGTCCAAACACTAGTTTCTTTTTTACAACAACTGTCATTTGGTGTCCGACATTCCCCCTTCTGTCCTTTCTATTTGTCTCTCACGATCCCATTTTCCTCTGTCCCTCCAAGTTTCCACTCCTTTGTATACAGAAAGAAGTGTTGGATGAAGAGTACCGTAGTGGGGCATGCTTTCCTGTATGTGTGCAGCTTTTTATGACATGCAAGTGTAATGTAAGCACCTATATTCTATTTATTATCTCTATGTAAGAAATTACATATTCTATCTACCCTATCAATAAAACTACAAGATGCATGAATCAGTCATTTCAAATCAAACAGGTTTAAATAGAGATATGTAGTATCACTAGTGAGTTAGTTGCACCTCAAAGGGAACCTGGATTACCCAGGTGCTTCTTTCTCATTGGCCCCCATATTTGAATTTAATGTCTCCGTATCAATGGATACTAATGTCTGTAAGTCAGAGTTAAAGAAGACCTATTATGCTAATTTAATTATTCAGGAGCATACTTGTATTTTCAAAAAACGCTTTACTTTTCTCTGTTTGATCTCCCTACCCCCGAAATGCCCAGTCTGCTCTGATTGGTCAGTTGGCCCACTCTGTTGTGATTGGTTAATAGAACCAAACTCTTCAGACTCAGCTCCAACTTCGCTCTAACTAGTTTTGTTTGAGGGCGTACCAAACTAGCCACAAGGCAGGTATTATGCAACTGTGTTACTTGGTGACATCACCACGTTACGAAAGAAAAGGCGGGACTTCAAGCAAGGCGTTTCAGGCTGTTCAGGAGCAGTGTTTCTGTGTAACTCTCTTTGGCGTGGATTTGGGGATTTGTTACTTTGCAGACCTTCTACATGCACCAAAAAAACTATATATCAACAAAAGGAAAGGGAAAAAGCACGAAAGCATAGTGGGTCCTCTTTAAGTTGTCCACCAAAGTTAAGTGAACTTTATGTCAAGTTTACTGTATGTAGGGTACACTTACATACAGTAGGTGGTTTTATGGCTTTTATTTTCTTTACATTTGAGCAAAATATCGACAGACGTCTGAGTTAACAGCCCACTGAAGCACTCCCTGCATCTTCCTTATCTTCTTCTCCGCCTCCTGTTCTATTTCCTCTCTTCCACCTCTTTGTGTTTGTGTGCGTATACCTGCATGCACCTGTGTGTGTGTGTGTGTGTGTGTGTGTGTGTGTGTGTGTGTGTGTGTGTGTGTGTTTGTCTGTGTGCACATGCGTGTGTGTGTGTCTCCTTAGTTGCAGTAGCAGTCTTCTAATTGCATAGCACTGTGTGGGACAGGTGGGGGAAGTGCTAGTGACAGTCTATTAAGGCAGGATATCCCTGTTGCCATTAGCAGCAGATTGCCCTGTGATTCTGTGGTCTCCACATTCACCCAGCGTTCACAGGGGCCCACAGATACTACACAAGGAATTTACAATAGGATGGTCACTCACAACACTGTACTAGAAAGCAGTGATTTTTTTTTCACTTTGCAGGTTGCACGGCTGAAGCAGCTATTAGTTAGCTTCTTTGTCATGCAGA
This sequence comes from Helicolenus avius, assembly GCA_916700675.1. Lineage (NCBI taxonomy): Eukaryota > Metazoa > Chordata > Actinopteri > Perciformes > Sebastidae > Helicolenus > Helicolenus avius. Next base: position 9,102 of record CAKAKQ010032476.1, read on the forward strand.
AATGTTAAAGCCGATGGAGTAGGTCAACTAAGACACGATATCCTTGTTGCCATCAGAATGAGTTGCTTTCTGGAGAGATAATCCTTAAACTGGAAACAACAAACTCTTAGACTCCAGTATTCTCTCACTGGTACACTGCTCTAGGTGAAATTGCCAATAAATACACATATAGAGTGCTATAAAGCATGACCTTTGCATTGGTTTTTACAGATATTGACACTATCCACATGGTTCTTCCCTCTACGTCAGTAAGTTCTAGGAGTAAAATATAGTATTGTATATAAATTATATAGTGTTCAGATTGTACAGATAGTCAGTCAGGCATGTTAAAATATGGCAACAGTATATGTTGGACAAATTTCAACCCGGTATCACGGCAAAGCGTGTAATAGACCCGCCTGTCCACCAGAGGATAGCGTGTCAGTGTCACGTTGTCGGCGTGAAACTTACATGCGTGTATGAAGGTGAAGCACCAGCAGGGGGCAACAAAACCACTCACTTAGGTTTAACAAAAATGTCATGGTTGCCCCTAAAATAAGTATGTCAACTAAGTAAAATATGTGCTGAAACAATGTAGCATAAGGAAAAAATACAGAAATCATGTGACAAACGACACTAACGTAACTAACAAATCAAAACACCGGTCCTGGTTAAAAGTCATGTGTTGGTTGGAACCATCCACTTCCTCTCTCACCCGCCATAAGCGGCCTTTCTCACTTTTTATACTACATCACTAGCTCTAAGCGTAGCATATTTACATGGATGCATTTACATACAGTCAGTAGAGACTACAAATGACACGCCAAATGGAAGAACATCGTTCTTATTGCACGCTTTTGCCTTGTGCATTATCCTATCATTCATACGCCTTTTCATGCAACCGGCTGCAAATACTGTATATATACCAAAAATATATACAGTACAGCATCTTTTTTTTCTATAATGCAGGTTGTGGATAGTTTGTTGTTTTGGTTTCATTTGTTCCCGGTTTTGGCCGTATATGGCAGCAGGTTATAACATAAAAATGAGTTGCTGTCCATATTTTACCTTTCTGTTTTATTTTTTGTGAAATAAATTAAATCACCAGCAAATGTCTTTCTCTGTCGTCAACAAGACTCTTTATTACCTTAGAAAGAGAAGCCCTGAATTTGGATGCAGTTTTTTATTGGGTTGTGATCGTGTTAATTACATTCATAAATGGTTGCAGCAGAAATCCATCTGTTATACACACCTTTTATATTCTGTAAAATATCAGAAATGTGTTATATTTTTATATTTATATTTTTTTGTGTGTGCTTCCTTCTCTTTGTGTGTATGTCTATGTCTGTGTGTGTTTAGGTGGTGGCAGTGACAGTCCAGGGAGTCCCAGAGGGCGTGCAGCCTCCAGTGGTAACAGCTTTAAGCCCTTCCTCCCTCCTTGTGAGCTGGTCTGAACCGACTCGTCCCAATGGAAACATACAACGGTACCACCTGAACCAGACTGGTGTCGGAACCATATTTACACACATCGATGGGCCCAGAAATTATACTGTGACTGGTAAGATTCTCCGATTATCAAATGCCTCACTTTTCCTCCGTTCCTCAAGTCTCTCGCATTTTATTTCCTGGCCCTCTCTCGTGTCTCGCATTTTCTCGCCTTCTAACCTCGACCTCCAGATATTCCTCCCTGCGCTCCTTTCCTTTGTCATCTCTCTCTCCTTCCTTCTCCTTCTCTTCTCCTCTCGTACCCCTCTCCACTCCTCCTCATCTTCCTCTCTGCTTCTCTCCTCCCCCTCTTATTGTT
>CAKAKQ010032485.1:535-10553 GCA_916700675.1 Helicolenus avius
AATATATGAAAGATAAAAAAAAGTCTAAAACAAATCTTGATGTTATGTTTCCTAATTAGTTTTTTTCATTAATTATATTGGAGTGGTCCTCACTGGATTTTATATTATACTAATGTCATGTTTTGTCACTGTATAAAATGGTCAACTGTAAAATCATCAGATAGTTTTATTGGTAACACGCTGGTGTTTTATACTTCTATAATTTCCCTCAAAAATTCCTTGTAAGTTTTGAAGAAGTTTCCTGGAAAGGACTGTCATCTGGTACTAATTATAAGGAAAATATAAATATTCTAAAAGCAAAGTCATTATCTATTTATTCTTGGTAAACTTATTCACCATATTTGTTGAGTTGTATGCTTACCAGTGGACATATCTTGTTTTTTTTACTACCAAATTGTATACTTTATTTTGAAACTACAAACCCGTAAAATAAAGCCTTACCGTTTCATTTAGTTATATATTTCTTTGTTTTGACAAAATGGCCCGACTAGGGAGGTTGAAATTGTTGTCAAAGTTGTTCATACGTACCAACTCGTTGACAACGCTGAAAAAAAACACACAGTCAAGTCAAATTTCTTTACAATAAATAATGTTTATTACTGCAGTTATGAATCTTAATTCAAATGGAAAGCATTTCCCATTTAAGCCGACACTGCCACAGCTTTTATAGAATAGATCTCTAAGTAACTTTGTATTGGTGGGATTGCTGTGCGAGCAATCCCACCTCTGTTCTTCTCAGTCTCTCTTTTATTGGTGGGATCGCTGGGCAACAACTGCAATCTCATCTATGTTCATCTCAGTTTAACCTTTATAATCTTTATTCTTCTTCAACACTTTTATGCTTCATTCACAATTCAAAATGTTCCGCTCATCGAGGACTTTATCGAATGTTGTTTGTCATGTTTGTAGCTTTCATACTTTACGAAATATTCAATGTTTTTCTTGCTAATTTCCTGACTTCTGTGAAGGCTCCTTGCGGGATTCTTAACTGACGTCATGGACCTTTGAACAATTCTTACAGATATATGATACATATATTATATTATATATGTTTAGTATCAACTGCTTTAACTTTTTGTGTTTCTCCAGGGGGCTCTGAAGTATGCAAGATTTTCTAAATAAAAGCCTCCAGACGGAAACAAGAGCTTACTAGTTAGGGCACTCAAATAGGCTGATAGATTTTCAAAATAAAAGCCCCAAAAGGTGACTCACAGCTTCCTGAGGCCTAAAGACTTTCAAAATAAAACTAAGAGACTTGAATGACACCTCAACTCATCCATACACATTATTTCAACACCTTTCATTGATCACACTTTATTTTGCTCTTTTCTATTATTCCAACTCTTCATACTCCTTCATACAAAGTTAAGCCAGCAATTATACCCCCAGCCATTTATCAAGCGATGCTAATCAGCTCCTGGTTATACATGAAGCAAATTCAGTCCAGCTTCCAGCTTTTCAAGCAATGCACTTTCGTCCATCTGTCCGATTTTCAGCTGCCAGCAATCCCACCACAATTTTCTTCATAAATTGCATTAGTTTTTATTGCACTACACTATAGCAGAGCAGATGGCCTGACATTCATTTAAATATCTGTATTTACAGTAAAGCAGTATGAGATCTCCTCAGACGCGGAGAAATGTAAACAGGGTTTGTCATTCAGTAAGCTCGGTAAAGTTATTTCTCTCGTCTAAAACGAGATTTTTTTTTTTGTAAAAGTTTAGTCTCGCTCGAAATCTACATTCAGGATCTGAAGACATACGCTGTTGGGAGTCCAAAGTGGTAGAAACTATCTGGAGAAAACAAAAAAAGGTAGCAAAACCCCACTGCCGAATGTTCAAGAGGACACATCCTGTTATGAATGCAGAGACATTGGGCCCCGTGGTCACACTGTGAGGGCCGGCTGGATGCAGTTCATCAACTGTCCACTAGGAGGAGGTGCTGGTCTGACATGGCAGGAGGAAGGTATGAGGGTCCAGTATCATGCAGGAAACCCAGCACTCCTCTCCTTCCTCCACTGTGCAGTGAAAACCAGCTGATAACCTGAAAATAAGAGAAAGTACATGACAAACATAGAGCGTTATACTTAAATGTTTGAATCTCTTTTTTTACACAGTTGAGGTTTTATGAATTTTCATTTAAACACGCTTCCTTTCCTTTGTTCCAACTTGATTTTGGCCTCTTAAAAATCTGTTTCAAATTGTTTTTTAACAATTAGCATGAAGTCAATAGCTTTGATATGTTTTACAATGCAAAATTCCTTGATTTAATGTTTACCATTTTGACTATTTGTGGAGAGAAACTGAATGCAAAACTTATTTTTAATTAACCTGATAACCTGCTACAGAGCTTAAACTGTGTATTCATTCCATCTTGACCGTTAGCTTCAAGGCTGGCCCACAATAAAAGATTAATCAAATCTTAGCAGATGTTGAAAAGGTGAGCGAGCCCACACATAACAACATGCTGTGTTAAATTAAAAATAAATAACAGATTCATTCATGAACGACAAGAGTCCAGACTAAAATGGAAATCTCGAAACCGGCTTCCAAACAGTGTGAAAATAGTACAGAGTAAACCAGAGTAATACCAAACACAAGTCATGACCAGGACTGAATAATCTCTTTTACAAACTGTTTTCTGATTCTGCGGCTGTACCAGTTGGTGCATTCAGGGCCATTCCTTGTGATGGGCCCTGTCTTTCTTCTTCTTCTCGTTTTTCTCCTTCTGCAGTCTCTCCAGCTCGGCCTCGTACATCATCTCCTGGATCAGGTATTTCTCTCTGCGCATTCTGTCCCGCAGGTCCTTGGGGAGGTCGGGGATCAGGTACGCGATCAGGGTCTTGATGGCAAAGACCATATGCTGCAAAAACATGAGTATGTTAACGCAAAACGCCAGAGCCATATCTCCACTATAAAAACAACCCAAACACTAAAGTGATTAGGTGGGAAAAACTGATTAATTTAATAACTCACTAGTTGTGTTTCCATTGAATTTGCAAATTTTAAGTTTTGAAATGTTGCAAAAAAGAATTAGGTGCGTTTCAATTGACTGGCCTGGAAGAAGAAGTACCTTTTGATTTTATAAAGTTGATTTGGCCAACGTGGTGGCAAACAGTATCTTATTTACAGGGGAAATATCTGCACAGTGTGGTGATTTCCTGTGGGTTTGCCACTACAAGCACCACCTTTAACGTCCCACATGGTCATTTAAACCATCGTTCATATGCAAATATCATTTAGTGCAGTTTTAATTGCTGTTTGAAACATATCTTAAATGTGAATTAGTTACTATGTGAGCCAAATTAAACGAGACTAATCTGAACCATCTGTGTGAGTCCTCGTTAGTGGCAGCTGTGCATGTACTGCCACTAACAAGGACTTACACAGGTGGCTCAGATTGGACTGAGGCAGCTGATAAAAGCTGGAAGCAGGTCACAGAAATCATTTTAGTTTGGTGCAAGCAGGAGTGGAAACAGGCAAAGACAGATTGGACTGAGGCAGCTGATAAAAGCTGGAAGCAGGTCACAGAAATCATTTTAGTTTGGTGCAAGCAGGAGTGGAAACAGGCAAAGATGAGGAAGCATTTAAATGTTCACAAACAGAATATCAAAAACCTTCAAGTGATGAGCAGACGGTGAAATGAGGTCTGCCACATTTCCTTTGTACGAGTGAAACTTCCTGGTCTCTGGAACTGATTTCATCAAAAAGGATTTATTTTGAAATTTTGATGAGTTCAAATTAACTTAGTTTGTCTTGCTAGTGGTACCAACTTGTGTTCACTGACATAATCTAAATAATCGGTGTCGCCGCTAACCAACAGCATGAAGTTAAACCAGACTAAGCTTTAAGCCTGGTGTAACTCTAATACTCCTTTAGGAAATGAGTCCAATTAATTCAGGACTAAATCTAAGGGATTTCAAAACTATTTTCTAAGTGAGCCAACTTGAGTTAATCAGGTTTAAAAGGCTAAAACTAAAGCTCATTTTGTTTTTCCTATACCAAAACACTATATATATATGATGGTAAATAGACAATAAAGTAACTTAAACATCAACATACTCTGTATTTGCTGTGAGCAAATTAGAGCAAAAATGTTGAAGAAGATGTAGATTGGATGGAGACAGTTAAACGGTTAATGACAAAACAATATGAAAGATTCAATTTCCCAACCCAGCTTGCTGTCTGGTGCCATTTGTCACAGATTTAAAAAACACACTGACCTCAAATACAATGATGAACGCTAGCCGGGCTGCCAGGACGTGCCAGAACTGTAGAGTGTACGCGTAGGGATCAGCAGAGTCTGGAGGCTCCCTGTAGTCCCGATACCTAGAGGGTCAAACAAACCTAAACTTTAAAAACTTAAACAAAGTTCAAAATAGCACTAATGATCTCTACTCATGTAAATGACTACGCTTATATGCACACTAATAATCCACTATTATTCCAAATATGACAATATTCCCCAAAAATTCAATTTTCCGATTAAGACACGTAGGATATGCCTATATCGCACTGGTTTTAGGAGCATTCTCTGGAGTATGCACAGCTGCAAGTAAATGGGAATATTAGTGAAATATTAAATTTCATTAGCCATGTAAACAGTTTAGTAGGAATATTGTCTTTTTCACAATAAGAGCCAAAAAACAAAATATTTTTGCATGTAAACAAAGTCAGTGATTCATCAACCGTTAGCTGTGTATACAAAAGATGGTATTGACTTGTCTTTTGTATAATGGGAAAAAATTTGCTTCTCCTGTGTGTTGGTTAATAGGGATTATTAATAAAATGATGGATGAACACACTCTTATGCAATCCTTCCTGGGGTTGCACAAATACTTGCAGCCAAATCCTGTTAAAATTAATAAGCTTCTGACAAGTGTTTCTTTTTTAGTGTAACAGATAAACCCCTTAATCGTGGCTCAGTTACAGAAAAAAAAAACATATGATGACAGTTTACATTATATTTTGAACATCCTACGCCTACCTCACCTGCAATACTTCACAGCTACTCCGAGCAGCTCGGAGCCATTACTCCTGGACTGCGATCTCCCCTCAAAGTCAGACACCCGGAACACTGAGAGACTGGCGTTGACATAATCCATCATACACCTGAGGAACATATAATAAACCATTTTATCCAACACTTGCAGGAATAAAATAAACAACCGTAGGGCTGTGCTGAATGTCTTTTTTTTTTTTTTACATTCAAAGCTTCTATTGAGGTTTTCAAATGAGGCTTTGATTGTCTGTCATCCTATTTTATGACGTCATCACCCTAGCAAAAGAAATAAAAATCCTCTAACAAAATCCTCAATTTGAATAAAGAGATTCATCGGATTAAATTAGTTTTTTGTTAAATCAACTTTCTTTAATGAATATAACTCCACTGCAGTGAAAATGTTGTTTTTGAAAGGCTAAACGCCAACAAATATGTATTGAAGCAGAATATTTAGTTTGATAAAAACATGTTTTTCAATTCTTTTTTTCAATAAATGTTGACTTTTGGACTTTACAACACTCTGGAGGTATTGGAAATGTTCGGTACAGCCCTTCACCAATGCTACACGAAGTTATTAAAGTAAAAGAAACAAAGGAACTAACGGGATCAAGAGTCCAGCTTATCACTAACTAATATTAACTACGCCAAAACAAACGAACTGTTAAATCACCACTCACCCCTCCCCTGCTCGACCCTGACCAGCACAAGGTCCATACTTGTAGGCGTAAACAAGGCGAGGGATGAAGTCTGAGGTAACAGCGATGACAAAGGCGTTGGTGATGACAGACAAGATGCCGATGCCCTCCAGAATGCCATACCAGATCCCTGCCACAAAAGCATTGAATTAGACATTACACTTAAAAACCTGACAAAATACATAAAAACATATATTTAACTCACCTATGTCTTTGGCTTGTGAGGGCAGAGGTCGCCGCCACTGTGTGACAAACTTGTAGGCGTCTAAACGAATCTCGATGACGTTGTTGATCAGCGCTAAAAGAGGGGCCAGAGGGAAAGCTGCCACGAAGATGGTGGTGAAGCCAAACTGTAGAACTGAAACAAACACAAAAAAACACAAGCCTTCACTTTCGGTAGCGGTCTATTATGGCTACATGTTGGATATTTACACATACAGCAGATATGGAGTGACATTAGCATTCATTTAGAGTCATATTTAAGTCCAATATTCCCTCTCCTTTTAACTCGGTTTTCTCTACACCACATTTTTTCCATTATTTAAAGCTAGAGTGAAGATACTGGTATCATAAGAAACTAGAAAAACCTAAGGAATCCATTGGCTACCAACCATGTCATACTAGCTTGTCTCGAAGGAGGTTAAATAACGCTCCAAATTTAAGCAAAATGTTAGTGAGGAAAAACTGTCATGGCCATTTTCAAAGGGGTCCCTTGACCTCTGACCTCCAGATATGTGAATGAAAATGGGTTCTATGGGTACCCACGAGTCTCCCCTTTACAGAGATGCCCACTTTATGATAATCACATGCAGTTTGGGGCAAGTCATAGTCAAGTCAGTACACTGACACACTGACAGCTGTTGTTGCCTGTTGGGCTGCAGTTTGACATGTTATGATTTGAGCATATTGTTTTATGCTAAATGCAGTACCTGTGAGGGTTTCTGGACAATATCTGTCATTGTTTTGTTCTCTTAATTGATTTCCAATAATATATATTTGCATAAAGCAGCATATTTGTCCACTCCCATGTTGATAAGAGTATTAAATACTTGACAAACGCCTTTCTAAGGTACATTTTGAAATGTGTGATTAATTTAACTAAATTAACTCAATATTTTAAGCGATTGACAGCCCTGATAAAAATATTGATGGGTGCAGCTTTAAGTGAGTTTAGTATAACCCACTCAGTCACAGATGCACCAATAAAGATGTGAGCACGTGGAAAAGCTCTCAGCTCAAATTTAATCCCCAGCAAATCAGTGTCACAGTTACATAACATGCACCGCAGCTGCTGCTGGGTCGCCGAATGAAAACGTTGTATTGTTCAAAAAATTGTATTCTGGACGATTAAGCCGCGGAGTGCATTTGGGATAACCTTACACCTGATATCTAAGGTTGTGGCACTAAGGTTGTTAGTGCTAAGCATGCTAAATAAGAAAATGTCTGCACGGCACTTCAGTTGCAACGTACTCATTTCTAAGTATTCATCAAAGAGTCCGTAGGCATTCATTGGCTGTAGGTTGTAGTCCCTCTCCCACTGTGGGAAACTGGCCTTGGCTGTCTTTCCGTGCTCTCTCCTCAGTCTTCGCCGTGTCCACCAGTTCTGGATCAGCCTAGCAAAACAACAACAGAACAAACAAACAACAACAACAGAAGATTAAGTCAGCACAGAAACAAGAGGATCTCATTTCATCTGCTGTTACTCTGCAGTCTGCTGTCTGGCACTATATCTGACTGAGGGGTATTTCCTTTTATCTGTGGTTTGGACAGAAACATTTTGGTGCACTCACGGGTAGCCGAGCTCCATGAAATTGTTCCAGGTCTGTTTTAGCACCATGATGATCCCCATCTGCAGACAGAGGTCAATGAGGCAGCCACTCGGGTGGCACTACAGCAACAGAGAGAGAGAGAAAGAGATCAAACTGTAGCCCCTTGCTAACAATGGCACTCTGCATTGCTGTAGAAAGTCATTCAATTTGCATGCAGTGTGATGCACTGGAAAAGTGACGAAATTAGGTAAACTCAAAAAGTGAGTATGCATACTAAAAATACTTGATTTTTGAGTGTGCTATTGATGTACATTATTCTCCCATAGTGCATTGCACAGAGGCAATGGAGGAGCTACTCACAGCTGCAAAACATTCGATAAATTGCAAATAGAGCTCCAGAAAGATCTTAGAAAACAAAACGATAAAAGCCGCTTCACAACAAGCACGGATTTCCAAAAATTTGTTTTAAAGAATTTTATAAAAACTGATTTTGTAGATTCTTATGAATGCTTGCACACCTCTGCGAGGAAAAAAAATATTCGGACGGACCTCGCCTTCACCATTGAATTGATCTGCATAATAATTAGCCATGTGCTTCTGTTTGTTGCACGGAGAGAGTGTGTTTTTGGGGCCTTGGCACAATGTGCGTTTGTTTTCGGGGTAACGGACTGTCGGACACATGTTTTTTTTTTTGGTCCAATGGACATATTTTTTTTCCCCCTGGTCTAAATTTGAGGAAATTTTAGTAACGGCATGTCTTTACATTTGAATTGGAAACCCCTGCTGTCATATATAGTTTCTGTATCCAATTAACATGTCCTATAGAATTGTATTGGACACACAAATGGTATTGTTTTAATGTTTTACAGCTGTGAGCAGCTTCTCTACTTCCTTTGTGCATTACATTGTGGGAGAATAGTGTCCATCACAACACACCCCAAAATCAAGTTTTTTAGTATTTATAGTATACTTTTTTGAGTATATATAATTAATAATAATTTTATGGTGTGAGCTAGAAAGAATCTATCAATATCTATTGACTGTCATTTTCCATTGGTGGATTTTTAAAGTGTGTCTTGTATTCGATTAATAGTTTCAAATGGAATTATTTTACAATTCTGATTAAGGATACTTGCAAAAATTGTTTTTATTACCTTATGTGTTGCTGTAATTTCTTCCTTACAACATTATTATAAAGCCTTATGCTGTACACCGTAGAAATACATTACACAGGCACTTTTGCAAGCAAGCAAATAAGACAGAGCAGGTCTACGACACCAACATGAATTTAAAATGTTTTGTTGTAAACAGGAACACCTTTCAGACGTATCCCTGCAGCTTTTTATCAGCTTTGCGAATGTTCATAAAAGCCACTTAATCTCTCCAAGCACCATCCGGGTTCTGCATGGCCACAGAAGGCTGACTGAGGCTGTGCTTGTACTGTACATGTCACATCACAGAGCATTTTTTCCCATTTACCATTTCAGGGGGGCGAATTCAGGAGCTCAGCACCTAAAAAGCACCAGCTCAGGCCTTTCGTCCCCTTAGACCACTTCAGTGTGTGTTATATCCCTGCATGTTCCCATAAGTACCGCTGGCAGCAGCGCTTACTGCTGAGGGAGGTTAAATGCCCGGTTGGCTCGGCATACGATATTAGCTTAATGTCCAATTTAGAAATACTTCGATCCGTAATGCTTTGCTGTTATTCCCCTATGGGAATGCAAAGTATTTACTCACCTCTTCCAGTTTCCAGCGATTGATGAGGCGTAGATATGCACCGGGCCGGCCTGTGAATCTGTTAACCCAGGACAAAATACAAAAAAAGGTTAACCCCTTACTATTGCGCCTTCTTTTTTAGAGGGGTAGGGATGTGGGACAGAGGATGTTCAAAAGTCAACAGTAGACGTCACATAGAAGTGGTGTACATCATCTGAAAGCTGGGAACCTGAAGATTAATTTGAGATGCAGCTCAGCACTGTGTGTCAAGTTATTCTAGTCATAAATAAGAAATAAAAAAAAGTTAATTAATGAATTAATCAATTAAATTGAGAGGTTAGACTCTTGGGTTGAGTTTTCCGGCATACATTTGCTGTACAAGCTGAGAATATTTGTGTCATGTCCCTTGGGGAGATCTGCGAAAAGAAAGACAATATCTCTGGTGATGTGCCTCAAGGTCCTGTCTATTTGTCTATGTGAAAATATGGTGTGTTATTACACAGATGACACACTCATTTACATTTCTCCCTGGATCGTTTTCTGCACTTCTGCTGTGACACATTTGTGTTTGTTGCGAGTTCTTTCTCACCTCCCCAAGAAGAAGGCGATGTAGAAAGTTGAACTGTTGAGGTTGACGAACTGAAAAAGGAACATCTTGAGGGTAAAGCTGTTCTCCCACTCTGACTCTGTCCTCGGCTGTTCTGTGGTGGCACGGAGAGAAAGCATGAACTGTGAGATAAAACTGATAAAACACTGTGTGTTCAGTACTGAGCCAACTCAAATGTACAGAACTAATTAAAGGCCCAGACACACCAATCCGACACCAAAGAACTAGCG
>CAKAKQ010032499.1:0-12500 GCA_916700675.1 Helicolenus avius
CTGGTACTGCCCAGGGGGACGTGGACCCCGATGTAGAGAGTCCTGTGGCCTGGGGGACACATCCCATAGTGGTTAGTGTGTGCATGTGTGTGTGTGTGTGTGTGTGTGTGTGTGTGTGTGTAATATCATAGATAATCATTTCACAGATCATGATTAAGCACTGCTTCTTTGTGTTTACTCCATTAAGCTCTATATTATTTATCATCGGCCACATCCTGAGTGTTTTTACTGTGATGAAGTGCATTGCTCAAACAGATAATTATGTAATAATGCTCACTGCTGCTATATATAATGTACCATGCCTCATTGAGCAGCAAGTAAATACCACCTGTTATGGCTCTACAGTGAAACATTATCAGAAAAAAGCCCTCTTTAATAGTATCATAAATAATCATCTTGTCTCCAATGATGCATCATGATCTCTTTCGGGTCCATGCAAATAAATGTTAGAGTGTAATGCGTCGACTTAATACTTGATACATAAAAACTGGGCCGGAATTAGTGATCTTTTACCGACAAACAATTAATACATGAATAATCATCATGTGTTAAACTGAGCTCTAAACTAAACCAGTTGTGAAAAATGGTTATTTTGGTCATCTGGAGCATATGAATTTAATGATGAATGAAACGCAGGAAAGTAATCTAATATATTCTTACAATTTGTATGGCATAAAATTACAGTGTGATACAGTGAGGTGTATATATAGTATGGTATAGTATCTATGTATAGTATCCTTTTCATGTAGGCATTACGTGACAGCAGACTGCATGAAGTGAGTGCATATGGCTACGCATATGGCTTTGACAAGGAAAGCGTGAATACAGTTCAACTTGATGTGTAAAATGTAATGTTGCAATTATCCAATAATGAGCGACTTATGTTTGTATCTACTGCTCTTGTTTGTAAATTACTGCGCATATATATACTCTGTCACAGAGCCCGGGCTGTGTGAATTTGTGTTGCTGGGTTGTTAATTCATGCATCCATACCTTGTCAATGTCTTGCATAACTATGTGAGTGTCCATGTTTGTTTTTGTGCAGGTATGAGACAGCGTGAGTGAGAGAAATAGAGGAAAAGAGAGAGAGAGAGAGAACGTCTGTGTTTGCACTTATAAGTCAGCCCACTCAGCTCACTGCAGTACGACATGAAGGTTCATACAACCACTCAGTACTCTCCAGAATGATTGGTACAGCTATGCCAAAATGCTGGATATACTGTATGCATGACGCAAGTTATTAATTAAGGTATTCTGTAATAAAAAAAAAAACGAATACTTTATATTTTTTAAGTTTAAAACCAAAATCATGTCATTATTCATGCATGTTGTTCTCACAGTATAATAAACTGCTAACACATCTCAAAAAAATTTCGTGTGTTTTACAGCATCTCAATAGCTCAAATTACTACAAAGAAGATAGGCATTTTTTATTTTACTTTTCTTATTCTTTTATTAGTTTGAGGCATTTTTTTGCTATTGAGCTCTGGAAAGAAATTGCAACGAAGAGAAAGAACAATGAACCTCTGATATGTATATATATATATATAAATATATACACATACTTTCATGCATGAGATGCACAGTACCCACCCACACTTACAGTGGCATGCTATTCATAAAGACTACCTGTAATATGGCGATATGGCCATGATTCCCTTAAAGATGAAGGTAACACGAAATGTTGCTTTTTTAACAACTTTATACTGACTTGAAACTAACTAACTTTTAATTTCAGTTGTGTATTGTTATGTGTGTCTACAGATCCAGATGGGGAAAGCTGCTGGCCTTCAGTTAGCCAACCTTACTCAATCACACTGTTTTGTATCCTGTTTTTATTGTCCATGTTTTCCAGTGATTATGAAATTTCTGATGCAAACTCAGCTCACCCACAGCTTCTACCTCCCACTCTGCTCTTGTCTTTTAACTATGAAATCGTTGTCAAGAGGAAAAGCAGCCGTTTTAAGGACAGAGTGGGCGGACTCAGCTGCAGCAGCCTCTCACTGCTTGAAGCTGTTTGTTTTCCAGATGCATTCGGTGAACTATGCAGTATACCTTCAAGATCCTCCTGCTCAAAGTTGGTTCCCTGTTGGGACCGTGATCCTCCTCGGTCCACCACAGCCTCATCATCATTCCTCTGTTGGACAAACACATATTCAATATTATAAACATTATTCAAGAGTCATACAATATCTTACCTTCGCTGGAACTAGAGCATTAAACAACATATCTTATCTAATGTATCCTGAACATAGCATGAATGTTTGTTGACTTGGTGTTGCCTCACATGTCAGAGGGCATCTTGAACAAACACATTATCCAACCAAATGGCGAAGTTGCCACGGAAACTAATTGCACCTCTCATCTTGAAGAGGAAAGAGTATGAACTCAGTCCAAACTAAAAGCTTTTCATAATGGGAACAATAAATTGTCCACCTACAATTAAAAGTTGTAATGAAGCTTTAGCGTAAGTTCAGTCAGGAGGAAAACTATACTTTGCATGTTTAGACCTGTAGTTTATTTCTCATATACCCTGCCATTCACTGCTCTGACGCATGCTCACTCATAATTTCCTTGCTGTCATTGCTTGGGGCTGTCAATCTCAGCTGGTCACATCTATCCACTAGCACAGCGTCTTTCTGTCAAGACTTTATTATCACATATCATCTGTTATAACAAAAAGATCATCACTTGTCTCCCCTGATTGAACTTCTGTTTCAGGTGCTTCCTCTGCAGTGACCTGTACTACTTTGATGGGACCGTAGCACAAAAAGTGAATCACTGCTTGACCTAATTTACAAAATGTAAGAAAAGTAAGTTTGTATTCTTCTTTACTGTGTTTTTCTTTTCTTTTTTTCTTTTCATTTTAATCACCAATTTATCTTCTACCACCCACACTTAGTTACAACAATACATTGCACTTGTTCTTAATTGGAGAGAGAGATACAACTCAGGCTGCGTTCCAGCTTTGATATTATGTTATTAATTCTCATTGCAGCAGGCGAGCAAGTTATAACACTGGTCCACATGGAGGTTATCCAAACTCAGTGTTTGTTTTAACAAACATTCATATACTAAAGTGTAAGTAATCAAGCATTGCGAAAAGAACATAATCCTCAACGAAAAGCTTTTGTCAGATTACAAGAGAGAAGACTGCTGTTTGAGCAGAAGAGGTTTCCCATTGACCGTCCTGTCATACAGAACCACCAGGCTGATACCCCTGAGAAGTACTGGACACCCAACCCACATGTGACAAAAGTTAAAAAGCATTTAACCACAACCAATTACATATTTTGAAAGCTTAACAAGAGACACTGCTATAGCAGGAGATGGCTTAAACTAGAGCACATGGATCTACTTGATCAGAGTCTGGTCACTGAGAGAACCGGCATTCTGTGGTGTGAATGTCGGTCTGATTATGTAATACTAGTGGAAGAAGATGAGGGGGAGTAGGTGGTAAGAGGGAGTTAAAACCAACACAAATCATTATTTGTCATTTACCAGTTCATGCAAGGATAAAAACTCGACCCCTGCTTTTACCTCTTTTATAAAACCTCTATGTGATTCATTCAAACTTTGGAGCTTTTCAACATTACACAGATGAGTCCTGAATCTGAAATACTAACACACTGGCCACCACTGTACTTCTTGCAGTGTAAGTGAATGACATCAGCTGACAGGAAGTAAACATGTCTATTTAGAGCAAGCAAGCGTGAGCCCGATGCTGACTTTCATTCACTTAACGACCACAGGTGTTGCTGTTAAAACGCATTTCTGAATCTTACAAACAGTCCCTTTCATACATTTTTTTTTTTTTTTTTAAAAGACATAATAGATAAAAAAAAAAACATTTAGGACCGACTCCTGGAGGGTCCCATAGAAAAGCTCAGGAAAGTGGCTGTGCACTTAACCAGACGTACATTTGCGTAGCCAACTGTAGTTGTAGCATAAATCTCACCTGTCCTTCACCTATTCACCTTTAATGCGGTGCATAATGCAGTCTTTTACGCCTAGTTGTGATGCACCGAGCCGTTGTCGGCTGATTACTATGTCCTGACGCTGGTAAAGCGTTGAAAACACCCACTGGCACTGAACGCAGCAGTTGTAGTGGGTGTGTTTCTCCAAACAGCCACAAGGGGCAACAATGAGCCCATCAGGCCACAACGTGACTCCAACACGAAGCGATGAACAGGTGAGACGGAAGTGTTTTCTAACTGTATTTTTTTGGTTTTACAAGAGAAAATACTTAATGAATGTGGACTAACAGGTTGGTTTGGCAAGTGAACATCTGGTTAATCGCCCCACCACCATTAAAGAACAGCACACAGACACTTCCCTGAACTCCTTTTACTAACATTAGCATGATAATGTTAGACTGACTGCAATTACAGAGCAGCACAGATAGTGTGTTTAAAAACAGACTGTATCCTATAATATAAAAAATGAATGCATGCATAAGATAACAAAGAAAACCATCATTACTACTGCAAACATTCATCAAACGACAGATTTTCTATGTTTTTTGCTGAGCAATTACGTGACATGTATGAGGAATAAACACTGCTGGTGTTGATTAGTGCAACATTGGATTTAAGAGTTAAACTCATTTGACACTGTCATTTCCTGTAAATCCATGCAACAGCTGGGATTGAGAACACAGCATGCAACAAGAGAGAGCTCTGCAGAATCAATCCTGTCTCCTGGAAATTACAAACAGATTCAAAGCACTTATTACAGTAGGTATTTTTTTTTTTATCCTGAAAGCTTGCTTGCTATCAGCTTTACCCTCCGAGCCATCTTGACCACCAGTTGACCATCAAGGCATTATGATAATGAAGGGCTCTGCTGTTCACAGCTGCAGTGCCACATGGGGCTGGCCAGGCCACAAAGCTGATGTTGATAATCTGTCTACAAATACAGAGGGCATGGATCAACATCCCTGCTCAGATTAAACCGACAGTATTTGTTACTAAAACACCAGACACATTAGCCCATATTAAACATGCACCTGCTCACAGACCATTGTATGTGATGAGAACAGTGTTACCTTTCTAATAAAACATTAATTTTTACAACATGTATTATTCAATACTGAGTTTCAAAACTTCACACAGTCAGCACAACAGAAGTCAATGTGGACTAAACTGTTGATCACTTTTCATTGCTTTGACACAAAATGCATTCAATGACCACATCTCTCAGGAACTGTTTTCTCTCTCAAACCTCTGTATTTACACTCCGTTTTACACGTTTACATACTATTATAAAACTGTTAAGTTTACTTTCAAAACCTTGCATAACACGTAAGTACTGTAAATTGGACTGCAATTGGCTAAATTCTGCTACATCTAAAGAATAAAAAAAATACGCATGCGCTCCTAATTTGGATATACAACACTGAGTGCCTATTTTCACTTCTTGATGGTGTATGACTTCTATGAAAGATTTGTGCCAGGTGTGGAAAGGGGACATTTTGTATTCGTCTTCCAGTCACAGAGTAGTTTACAGCCCATCTCAGGATGGTGTTACTTTTCCCTCCACCTTACTCTCCCTTCCTAAACACCACAAAGGACTTGTTTTTCCTCATGGAGGTGGAAAGTTAATGATTCTTTCCCAGGTGTATTGTTAGAGAGGACAGAAGGTGTGATGTGGTTGAGAACCTGTGGCCAAATGCAGAAGACAGGGTTGACTAGCACTGTTGTATTTCTGTATCTGTCCTAGTGAATATGTATAGTTTTGTATCACATTACTGGAACGTGTTTAGCTTCAGTTTGTGCAATTAACAATACAAAAAAGCCCATCGAAGCATATTGCAGCATCTCTGATTAATATCTGTGACATAGGGTATACTGTAAGGTAGCACAATCCACGCAATAAAGGAGACGAGACCTTTTTGTTGTAATGTAATCTTGGTTTGATAAGTAAATAAATATATATAAGATACTTCAAAACATTATTGATACATATTTTAATGCTAACCTGTTGTCAGGGTTGTTTCAGGTGAATGTGTAATGAAAAAAAGTGTTACTGTTGGGAGACAAATGTTGTCGGTGCTCAGGTACAAGAGTTAAAGCTGCAGTGGGTAGATATGGAGCAAATATTAATAATAATTGTTATAAAACGGTCACTATGTCCTGACAGTAGTGCACGAGACAGGTAATCTGAAAAAAATCATGAGCCTATGTGTCGTCCGGTCCTCCTAATGGCATCTGCAAGATTTCACAAACAACCGATCAGAGCTGAGCTGGAGCCTGCCGTCTCTGAGCAGCTGTCAATCACTCACAAAGTCCGATCAAACGGTCAAGCTAGGCAGCGCTGATCAAATATGACACAGTATTCTGTTACTGTAATGCCTATTTCTCACCTCAAATGTTTTCAGGAACATCTTGTAGTGTACTGTTTAACTGTAAAATGAGAAAGTTTGTGGCCCGGCAGCCATGTTGAGATCAGTTGAGGAAATACCAAGCACCGCCCACCAGCTGCAGCACAGCCAATAGGAACGCTCTCTCTCTGAAATGACCTGTGATTGGTCAAAGTCTCCCGTCACAGGCTAGATTTTTTAAAGCGTAAAAACAGAGCAATGAGGAGGTGCAGAAGTCTAGTTTTCTCTCAGAATACTTGAATTACAATATGCTAAAAGGTTTTTATGGAATTTTTTCCCAATTATGCTAAAAAATATACTGCCTACTGCCACTTTAATTCTGAGATGTGTATGAAGTGTTTTGGTTGCATTAGTGCATTTGGGATGTTAGATTACTGTTACAGTAAAGGGAGTTGATTGGATAAAGAGATGCAAAGATGTGAACACATAACCATGACAGGTTGATCCACTAATTCAGACATTCTGATCAGAAGAAGATCAGATCAATAAACTCAGTTCTCAAGATGAAGTAAGTTCTGAAGAAAAACAGGAATCCAAAGAGGAGTTCAACTATAGAGGTTCAATTACCCCCTCCCCACCAGGCAAAACTACATCCCACTAATGCTTTTTAGACTAATAATCATCTACTCACCAGCAAAATCATACTAAAGGGCTGGCAAACCACACAGCTGAAGTGATATCACAGGATGTGGCACATACTTGGATCTGATCCCTACAGATGGCTGTGGCAATTTTGGAACCATCAGTTGCAGCAATATTATTAACTGCACAGGCTTTCATGTGGCACAAAAACACTGTAATCCTTAAATGTTTCTGCTGTAAACATCAATATCCTTTAAGAGGACACATTAGTACTGAATTTCATCTTTTTTTTCAGAGATGCTATTTAAGGTCTTTTACAGCTTTCAGCTGTCATTTTGTCAGACTTAGTGTCTGCATCCATCTCCAAGCTGAGTAGGGGTCAGCAGGAGAAATCAAAATCAGCTGATCCTACCTGATATTTGTAGAGCCAAGGAGCCTCCGAGTTTTCAGAATGCATGAGCTCTCCCTCTGTGTTGTCTGCTTTACAACCCGTTTTGACAGCATGCAACACAGTCTGCAGCGCAAACTCCTGCCGCCTGCTTCACACCATGCCTCATAGGCACTGATGCTCTTCTCTTGTGCCAAACAACTGTAATTTGTGATTGAGCATCTATTGACCGAGCTACCAGTCACTCATCATGAGATTATAGTGGTGACATCATCACTGCTGCCCAGCAGCACCTCATCAGAGACAGAGCTTGATTCCCACCATCCCTCCTCTCCTCCCTCTTTCTATGTATGTAAAGTAAAGCTACACATGAGATTGTCATGTTGCATTGAATCAACTTGGTCACTCCAAGGAGTGTTTCTGCAGCTCCACCAGTGAATCTTCTAATTGGAAAAATCTATTTCTGCAGGGCAACAAAAATGTACATTTTATATGCTACCTTTTTAATTTCAACTTTGAATGAATACACCTTTCAGCATATTGTAATTCAAGTGTTCTGAGAGATAACTAGACTTCTGCACCTCCTCATGGCTCCGTTTTCAGACTTTAAAAAATCTAGACAGTGACCAATCACAGGTCATTTCAGAGAGAGCGTTCCTATTGGCTGTTCATTCAACGGAGGCAGCTGTCAACTATGATCAAACGGTCAAGCTAGGCAGCACTGATCAAATATGCATTAATATTCTGTGACTGTATTGACTATTTCTCACCTCAAATGTTTTCATAAACATCTTGTAGTGTACTGTTTAGCTGTAAAAGGAGAAATGTTGCTCCTGCTGCTGAGCGGTGCTTGGTATTTCCTCAACTGATCTCAACATGGCTGCCGGGTCACAAACTTTCTCATTTTACAGTTAAACAGTACACTACAAGATGTTTCTGAAAACATTTTATACACGAAATAGGTATTACAGTAACAGAATATTGATTCATATTTGATCAGCGCTGCCTAGTTTGACCGTTTGATCAGAGTTTGCGAGTGATTGACAGCTGCTCAGAGACGGCAAGGCTCCAACTCGGCTCTGATTGGTTGTTTTCCTCCAGTCTGAAATCTTGCAGATGCCATTAGGAGCACCGGAGGACACTGGAGGAACATGATTTTTTTCAGATTACCTGTCTCATGCACTACTGTCAGGATATAGTGAATAGTAAATAACTTTTTGAAATCATATTTGCTCCATTTCTACCCACTGCTGCTTTAATAAGGGTGTGATGTATGATGTAGATGCTTGTCTATAGATAATGTCACCATAATCCAAGACAGACAAGAAGACGGACAATTTTTTGTCGTAACTTGCTGACGATGTGAAATTTAAATGTAAGTTTTGGATCCAACCAGATACCAGGATAGTTATACTCCGAGACCCTGTCAATATGTCCATTCTGAGTGGTAATATGCAAACAACTTATAGTGGTAGAAGCCATAAAATCCAGGGAATGTAACTCACCAAACTTCTACGTCCAGCTGATGAGGCAAAGAGAGTATTGACCTGAAAGATAAACAATCTTCACTTTAGTTTAAAAGGGTTCATTCAGGAACTCAAAAACACTTTCAAACATTTGTTGCTCCAAAGATTAACTCTGAAATGTTATTTTTAGATTCATAATGTCCAGCGACCTACAAGGCCAGGTTGCGACCTTACATTTTGAAACAGAAGCCACATGGCGCTAAAGTGCTACCAGAGCAAAGAAGCTCAGTCAGTCTAAAACCTTCAGCTAAATGCTAAAACTCTGTTTTCATGTAAACAGCATATGGATCATGAGAACAAATTCCTCCAAAGTGATCAGCTAAGACCAATGGGGACGGGCCCACGCGTCTCCCACGAGAGCATCCCCTGAGATGACTTCTTTTTTCATCAATAGGATTTCCTCCAGAGATATACTTGTAGAAATACAGTTTGTGTTTGTAAGGTGCCTGAATATGTATACAGCCTGTATGTCAGAACAGCACCACGCCACCATACATTTGCTGCATTTTATATAATCCTTAATCTATTTCACAATTTTTATTACAACATAAGGTGACACGAGGTCACTCCTGCCTGAATTTAATATATTAATCAGACATCTGCCCCAGCAGGGATTTGGCATATATAAAATGATTTAAATAATAGGACATCACACTATAATCACTCAGCCTACTGACACATAAAGCCTGTTTCAATTCAGAAAGTAACTTTCACATCATGCCAATTTTACAATAAGTCATATTTTGGCTCACTAAAAAATATAGATAAATATCATAAGTGATGCAATATCACGCTGTCATTCTTCTTTCTGTAAGTGAATGCAGCTCTGTGGGTGAGCTATACACCTGCTCAAAGCTCCACAGGTTTATCACCTGTGGGAACATACTATATATCTGCCTATATCTGAAGAAATGTATGCATTTTTAATAAATCCTATCTGACAGTATATAGCACATAGATTAAGCTTGACAGTCTGGATAAAAAAAAAAACATCCTGAAATATTAATCTACATGAGTAAATATGTGTCCCAAGAGATGTGGAGCTCTTTACCGTCGGTAGCAGAGGCTCAATCTGAGCACCTTGGTCCAGGGTGTCCATCTCTCTGTCTCTGTGTCTCTGTGTCTCTCAGCAGTATCAGAGACCTCCGCTGTGTGTAATCCGGGCAGGTGTATAGCAGTAACTGAGCGACCACTCAGCGGTCACATGTTGATATGATCGTCGGTCAGCAGCTCGCTAGTGAGTTGCGCGTCTCTCTCATGCTGGTCCTCCTCGTTACCACAAAACATGCGCATCTCCGCCAGCTGACGTGGACGCGTCGCTCTTCAATGTTTTAGCCTTTTTTTTCTTTGACGCAGAGGTGAGGAGAGACACAGTGTTTTATAAAAGAGTGAAATGTTCTGAGAGGTGTGCAAGTTATATAACAATTTTTCTTTGTTTTTTATTAGACTGTGACTCAGTGGGTATATAAGCTTACTCATGCAGCTTACTCTAGCAGAAAATGCTGCACTCCAACTCTTTCTCTGTGTTTAGTATTTCCTCATATTTTCCTAATTTTTCCTCATATTTTCCTCATAATTTCCTCATATTTTCTTAATGTTTTTTTATTAGACTGACTCAGTGGGTATAAGCTTACTCATGAGGACTTTAGCAGAAAATGCTGCACTCCAACTCTCTGTGTTTAGTATTTCCTAATTTTCCTCATATTTCCTCATATTTTCCTCATATTTTCCTCATATTTCCTCATATTTTCTTAATGTTTTTTATTAGACTGACTCAGTGGGTATATAAGCTTACTCATGAGGACTCTGGCAGAAAATACTGCACTCCAACTCTCTGCTCTATAATCTGTGTTTAGTATTTCCTCATATTTACCATATATCTCACTTATAATTAGATACAATTAGTATATTGAAATAAAATGATATTGTCAGACACTCAGGAAAATGCTTCTTTTTTTTTCTCTCTGGAATTTCTCTGGTGATTATGTCTTTGTGTTATAGAAGATGTCTTTCCCATGAGATGTTGACTTGTATGACTCTGAGACAGCTGCTTTTCTGAGTCGTCTGAGGCATCCTGTAGCCTTCAAATGAACTTAAAATGGAAAGTCTCAGCAGATTATACTGTATCGTGTGGATAAACACACGCATAGGCAGAAACTAATGACAGATAAGAAGTGTCTTTTGGGATGTTACGGTGGAGCAGTGAGAACATGCATATGATTTACAGTAACAGGAGTTATTATTAACAAATTTGCTTTGCCCCTCCAACATCACTTTTAACCACCTGCAAAGACAATGGTGATGTGTTATTTGGCACCCTGCAGAAATGCCCATGAGCAAGACAATAAACCGCCCTGATGCCGCCCTACCTCTGAGAATCAAAATCTATCAAATTATTGCTAAAAGACTCCATGATGTGGAATTTTACAATGTTAAACTTAACTTGAACCCTATAGAGGGTCCAACCTGGTCCATCTGGCTGCAGGACTGTTCCAGCCACCCATGCAAATACATAAAGTTTGAATAGGTGGTATATTTGTATGCTTGTATCTGAATTGTGACTTTGAGTCCTTTATAGTTTGGGAGAGTGTCTGCTTCCCTGTTTGATGTGTTTTCATCAGAGCGTGTGGGTTGTAGCTGAAACCGTTGTTGGCTCTGCAGTTGTGAGTCTTTTTAACAGCAGGGATTCCTTCAGCTGATATAATTATAGTAGCATCGCCATCTGCTGTCACACAATCCATGTGTAGTTGAATCCAGAGGCAAACCGCAGTACAGTCTTATAATTGAGTCATAAATAGGAGTTGTGTGATGTTTATTTAAAAATATATATTTTTTATGTCTCATAGCCGCCCCTGGACTGGACTGGACTAACTGGACTCCTGAGAGGACGGACCACATAATAAGAAGCTGTGGACCTGCATTCAGTTGTCGCCATCTACTGTTTATCCCTGGGAAAGCCTACTGTTAGTGTGAGTGAGCATTTACACACACACACACACACACGCGCACACACACACACAATTAAAGAGAAGCTAAATGCAACACATTTTATTGACAGCTGTGAGCATCTCTGTCACACCGAAATTCCAATTAAGTGCACATTGGGTTTATTATGCATTAGTTTTAATTATATTTCTGAACTTCATTAATTTGATATTCGTGTTTAATTATTAGTTTTTTCAAATGTGGCTATTAAAAATCTAATGATAAAGGCAGGAAATAAATAAGTGTTGAATGATCCAATCAGCATTAAGTAGCCAATCAATCTGCAGTCAGTTGTAGTAAAAAAAAAAAAAAAAATCATATTTTATAAAATCATGTGAGGTGTATCCTTACCCCGTCTTGTCTTGCTCTGGTCCTTTTACACATTTTCACACAAGACTTTCTTTTCATGTGTCATTTCCCTTGGCTGCCGAACAGAAAACTTGTCAACTTCACAGTTTTTTGTTTTTCAGTGTAACTATGAAATTAAGTTTTCACCCTCTTAGATTGGCAAACTAAGTCATTCCAACCAAATGTTATTAACAATCCTTATTGTTGAGTCAGAAAAATATATCAGGTTCCTTAATAAACACCTGGACCACTTTGAATTGTGGCGGATAGAAAATTACACATTTAACAG
>CAKAKQ010032501.1:0-16638 GCA_916700675.1 Helicolenus avius
CAACACTGCTTACACTCCACCATACCTCCCAGCTACTGGCCCAGCCAACCAGCTCTATACACACACCGAGACAGACAGGGAGAAGAGCAAGGCTGGAGAAATGAAGACCGCAAATATGTGAGCATGTGTGTGTGTTTGTGTGTGTGTAGGTGGGCGGATGGCGGTGGGGGCAAGGAGCAAAGAAAAGGAGATAGAAAGAAAGATAGGTAGTATTTGTATCTTTCTTTAACAGATCTCTATTGATATTCATTGACTAAATGCCTTTTTAAAATCTAAATAACACCAAACCTTACAAATAATTATTTCCTGTAAATACCCAGTGTCTATCTCTATATAAACTTAAGAAATATTCTTATCAAAAGGTTCCAGGAAGGAGAGGCCTGTGAAAAACAGACCCCCTTTATTGTTGTTTGTCATCATTACACTGAAGCTGCCAGTGAGAGAAGGTATTGTTGCTCAGCGGAGCACACAAGGCCCTAGTTGCATTGTTGTGCCAGGATTTTAAAACAGGCGCGAGTTATCAATAGACCACAGACTATTCGACTCACTCGGCTGTGCCTCTCGATACACTTCAGAACCTCGCACGCTCAACAGCCAGCGATGATCTCACACAATTGGGCTGCTTAACTGACAAACACTTTGTTTCCAGATGGATCCAGGTCTACGTCTAATGGAGAGACGGCCCCATCACTCCAAAGCTCTCAGATTTCCTTTCAGCTCTTTATAAAGAATATGTAGAATACAGAATACAGTATCAGTTGGATGACACTATTCCAATTAATAAAATCTCATTTGATTTTGTGGGATATTAGTAGCCACACTGTATTAAGACATAGTTAACCTTGTGATTTGCTTGTGACAGTAGAATTGGAGTCGGTGAATCCAACCCCATGGAGGAATAAAAGACAGGCTAAGGAGAAGACAAGGCCTCAGCTGTGCTCCGCACTGATCTACACACTGCGATTACCTGGAGCAGAGACCGAATGTAAAAGCCTTGGGCTGGCTTTGATATTTCCATCTTTCGTTTGTCTGCTGTGACCTGGACTACATCTAACAGACCTAGACTGGAGGTCAGTAGGAATCAAGGGAGAGGAGAGGAGAAATTAAAATTAGAAAAGGGGCACAGTTGAAGATTTCCACTTCTTTTTTTACCCCAGACGATGACACTTGAAATGGCCAAGCACATACAGGGTTTTCCTTTCCCTCCCTATTTAACTCACACACCAACACTCATTATAGTTACTTTTTGTCTAGTATTTGATGCCATTACCACTCCCACCCCAGCACTAAGAGAACCAACTTTATTCTGTCAGGGTGCTTATTAAAAGTTTACATATTCACACCTCTGTGACCCTTAATGAGGATGAAGGGAGACTTGTCCTCCCTTTATGCAGGATTATAATAAATTAAAGAAATGTACTCATTAAGACTTATATATAATAATAAGAGAAAAGTTACTTGATGGATCAAGTCCGGCTACTGCGTGTGAATTTAACTGCATTTTAAATCTGCCATAGCTTTCATAGACAGCTCACAACCGTTTCTCAAAACATGTTTTTGTGTGTAGAGTAATACAGCCGAGCTCAAATTTCTCTCGTCCCTTCAAGCGCAAAATACAAAAGGCCTAGGCTGCCACCACCTGATTCAATCAAGTGTGTTACATTGTATACCCATGGGCAACAAGGCAACTTGTATTTTAATTAATAATGTAATACCCTGGTCTCAGAGCCTTGACCCCTGGCAGTCCTGCTGCTTTTTTTGTAAATACTCTCAAGATCCCAGCAAAGATGCTGGGAGCATTTTTCTCCACACACCAACTCATGCAACTGGATTTGATAAATAAAGCTTGAAACTAACACTGTAGCACTTCCAAGCAATATGTGAGTGAAGAGAAACATGTTTTTTTAGCATTATATGATAACTCTGGAACCAAGTAGAATATGGCATTAATTAGGGAAAGAATAATTAGAAGAAGAAACCAAGGAATGAGCACTAATACTGGAGAAGGACGGGGAAGGAGATTAAAACCGCAAAATAAATGTATTACAAAATAAAAATGTACTGGGATGAGAAAATATCCCATGTAAGCAGAGTACATGGTGTGAATGAAAGTTAATGTTAAGGGCTATGAAGACAGAGACATGGCCGTGGGTGCTATGTTGTGAGGAATAACATGCACAGTGAAGGGTAAACGCACGCTTCTTTGGAGATCCTGGACCGGAAAGAAGCCTGAGGGAGCTCAAGGGCTTGTGGGATACGGGCTGTATTCAACCTTTCTCTGCAGCCACACACACACCACAAAAACAGGGAATGATGGCACTTTTACAGTATGCCATGAGAAGCACTGACTCATTCGTTCACACATAACAAACATGTTAGCTAAACATATACAAGCAAATGACTGACTGACTCACATGAAGTCATGGGAAAACGTCAGAAATTACTGCAGCCATGTGTTTCACCATAGCATAACAGACAATTAATGTATTTTCATGTGCAAAAAAAAAAAAAAGATCAGTTACCAGCCAATGATTTATATCATTAATATATATCGTTTATATATAATTTTATCAATGGTTGTTTTAAAAGTATTCATAATTTTTAAACCACAACTGACAGAATATCAAACAAGCAAGTATAAAACAATTTTCTGAAATCACAAATTAAATTTTTAACAGAACAAACATTTTAATTAGCCAACATGAGCTCAGCCACAAGTAAATCTAAAGTGATTATTCCTGCCCTGAGAGAAAGGCTGTCTCCCTGCGCTCTGTCAAAAGGTCAATTATGGCCCCAAACCGGCATGCAGTGACAGTGACCTGGAAGCGCTACTGATGACCCCACATCCAGGGGCCCAAAAGAGTTGATCATCTAACATGCAGGCTGCCCGGAGCCATGGAAATCTGACATTTGTCCTTATTCAAATGAACACAAACAATATGCATCTCATGCCTCTCCCTAACCTGTGCCAAATCTAAGGCATAGGGACCAGCAGTCTTAATGCATTGTCCTCCGATCCAAGTCCATGCCCTTCCCTGTGAATACAGCCACACAGCAATCACACACTGAGCCTGCAGTAAGAGCGGACTGCAAGAAGGCGCCATCTTCACCAGCAGCTACACTAACACGGGTTATTATTGTTCTGGTCTACAGTACTGGGGTCACAAAATGGACTGGGGTCATACAGTAAAGGAAATGTTAAGGGTGAGAACAATTCAAGTTATACGTACTGCAAAAAAAAAAAATGTTCATGTTGATGCTGGCTGTCATTGAAGGATGTAATATCTAAATCCTTAAAGAGGCTACAATAAATTGTTAATAACAATAGATCAAATGACTGAATGTGAAAGGGGTTGTTCAGAGTGATGAACACACAAAGAATTACCACCTGACTCGGCAGGTGCTCTCAGTTTGACTGAGCTTTATTGCGTCTTTCAGCTCATTGTTTTGGTTTTCCGACCTGCAGCTTCACTGTTTTGCTTCAGTCCAGCCCTGTCTCCTAATAATTATGTTCCCATACAACTAAACTACATTCTCAATTACGTTTTGAGGGAAACGTATTTTCCCCTGGATTACGGTCATAGTTTTAAACACATGATTAACATTGTAAATTGAAACAAAACAAAACAAAAAAATGCAACAACACTACTTCTTTAGGTTTATGCAATACAACAACTTGGTTAGGTTTAGTAACAAAAACTTGGTTTTCTTAAAATGACTATGTAATGTGAATGTTGACTTTTAGTTTTACATCGGGCAGCAACAGCGGTTTCCTGGGGAAAAGTCCTGTTTTGTTTGACCTATCCACCACATCTCCCACCCACCCATAGTGGACTTTCTCGCTTGTCATACTCAATTTATTATACGGAACTTTCATTAACGGTGGTGCGGACTATCATTACAAACATATTTGTGATACATCAAAGACAAACGTAATCCACGACAAAATACGTTTCCCTCCAAACGTAATTGAGAATGCAGTTTAGTTGTATGTCGTAATTTTTGGAAGACAGAGCTGTTCAGTCTCACGGCTCACAAAGTGTCGTTTTTAGACGCATCGGGCAGCTGTTTTCAACAACAACAACATAAAAATCTAAAAACTCGCAGCCTATTTAGCACCAAACAGCAGCTGAACACCTAACATGTGAACACAGTGCAGTATTAGCAGCCAAAGAGCCAGATATTTCCCTTAGGAGTTGGTGGAGACCAAAACCAGAGCTCAAAGGAGAGTGAATATTTGACTTACTTTCATTTTAACAGTCTGGTTGCACTAAATGGTGTATGAATGACACGGTAATCGCAATCGCTTTTGGCATGTCATTTTTACACGATGTAGTCTGTATTGACTGCAATGCATCATCATAAATATGCTACGCTCAGAGCTAGTGAGGTAGAATAAAAAGTGAGAAATTATGGTGGGAGGAGAGGAGGACGGGTCCAACAAACACAGGACTTTCAACCAGGAGTCCGGTGTTCATGTCACAAAGTGTTTAGAAATTACGTTAGTGATGTTTGTGATGATTTATTTAGTGACCTTTGTGACGTGTTTTCCGTACTTCAGTTTCACGTCAAATTGTTTCCGTACGTATTTTACTTAGTTAATGTACTTATTTTAAGCCCAACCATGATGTTTTTCCTAAACCTAACTGAGTAGTTTTGTTGCCTAAACCTAACTGCAGCCGTTTCTGTAGGAATGTCCTTGCTATTTATACGCCTTCCCTTGAGATCAGGTTGTTTTTACAGCTTGTTTCTGCTGCCCCCAAGTGGCCTAAAAAATCAGTTACTGGAAGTTTAAAAATAATGTATCTAAATATAAGTTACTACTGAGAATGTGACTTTTTTTTTAAAAAAAGGGTCATGAATATATAATTTCATTTTTAACAAATGCTGAGTGATTTCCTAAAACAGCTGTACACTGAGGTTTTTTGAAAATAGTCAAACAGGAGCAAATCCTGTATTTGTTGTGGAGTATTTTCAGCCAAGTATATACAGCAGCCGACAGTGTATGTGGTGGGATTAACTCAAACATGTTCATCATAATGAAGAAACATGTCACCCAGTGCAACAGTGTGGCTCATTGATGTGATATTAATAGTGTTTGGAGAACAAAGGAGGTCTATGGCACAAAGGGTTAAGCTGTATCAGACTTTGACTACACAAGCAATACTTACAAGTACTCTGATCTATTCATTGTTGGTTTTGGTCTTTTCATTGAATTTGTTGACGGTATAAAACATAAACAATATCAAAACACTAATTCTTTAAGTTTGGTCAAATATGGCAAATATCCATAATGCACTGAGACAACATGCGCCCGTTTACTACACTGGAGTAAAAAGCTTTGCAAAAACACCTCTATAAGAAGGTTATTGCCGTAACACCGGTGTATACACAGTAAATTCCCCCTGAATAGCACTTGCCTGAAGCAACACCTACCATAGTAAATGCTTATCCATGTGGACTTCCCATCTCATGCTGTTTTGTCTGTGTGTGCAGAAGGTAGCGGCCTGGCCTGGAACCGTATGACACAGAGAGCACGGGCTCTCATGTCTTCAGGGCGTTCCACAGAGCATGATCATGAAACGCAGAAACATGAAGAAAACTGCAAAAGGTTGAGCCATGGAAACGTCTTTCTTCTGCACGTCAGTTAATTTCCTCTTTTTCCCTTTGGTTCCACATCACTTTTCTATTATGTTTTGAACACAGTGAAAACATAATACAAATCACGCTGCTGGAAAAAAAAAAAAAATCGAATCATTACGCCCTCAAATGAAAAAATGGATACCAGTGAAAAATGTAAGGGAATTGTTATTTTTCACATTCTAATTCACATCACAAGGAAGCGAAAAGAAACACATGCTGTATATCAGATTGGTTTGGTGCCTTTTGCCCCGAGCCATGCAGCACACACTGATATTAGTTTTAAATACAGATTGCTGGCAATAATGGAACAGAAGAGTCCATGCCTGCCACATAGGCCCGGTCTGGAGTGCCTCACATTGCCGGCTCGCCAGGACAGCTTCAATCAAAAAGCTCAAATAAATGTAGTTCTTTGGGCTCTGTCAACTGTAAACTGTTATTGATCCCAACAAATGAAATTTGTTCACGTTGATCGATCAAACACATTATCTGTGTTTTCCAGTCTATTACCAGCAAGTGGAAACTCAGGAGGCATCAATAAATAGAGCTGGGTCACCCCGGGTAGATTCCGTTCAAGCTAGAAGGGCTGTAAAAACAGGCGACCAAACATAAGTACTTGTACTTAAAGGTAATGGACCTGCATCCTGACTAAACACTAAGTGCCTGGGGTGTCTAGATGTGGAAAGCACTTCTGTAGCACCTTCAAGGTCTAGAGACACTTGTGTGTGTACTGTATACTTGCCCTCCTCTCTTCTGCCCTTGCTAATTCCCCCCCCTCCACCCTCGTACACCAACATATGAAAGCCTTCCAGCTGGCACCCAACGCCTGTACTTGGCAGGTCGGTGGGAACATGAGAATTAAACCTATATCGCCCCAGCTACCAGTTCTCAAATATCAGTGGAGTCCAGCACTTCACCAGGGACTGATGAGAGGAAAGCATGTCAATGGGACAAAAAGCTCCTTCTGGCACGACTCCACTCAACTGCTCCGCTCACTGCTATCTCAGGAGTTACGTTTTCATAAGGAAGTAAATGATCCTATGAGGAAGGGCTCCATTTAACTGTGGGATTATAAAGTGACGCATCTGTGCTTAATCTAATCACGTGTGTTTCATGGGCAGAATAATTAGAACAGCAAACATCTTGTCCGGTTTCCTCGCTATTGGCATCAATGTTTTCCACTGAATTATAGCTGTGACAAAGAGAAAAGCAGATAGCTTGATCTACACTGTTTATTGTGTACACCTAGCTAAAACGAATGCAGTCTAATGCAACAGTTCTGCAATAAATCCTACCTTCATGAAGGTTATGAAGTTCAGTCTTTGTTGATTCAACTTTATGATCATTTTGGAGGTCTTACTTTGTGGTACTGTTGAATTGTATTGCGATTTACTCAGAGGTATGTTCAATATTTAATTTACCCCCCATTAATATAAATGGTGTAGACATAGGGATAGGGGAAAAAATCAATACAGTATAGTATCGCAATAATGGCAATATTGTGTCGATACACGGACGCCAAGTATCAATCTTTTATTATACAAACTATTAACCTCCTAACAATCCGACAACCGGTATTCTGTCTTTCAGAGGTTGCAGCGGGCTGAGTCTTAAAGTTAGTGAAGATACTGGTATCATGTGAAACTTGTTAGGAAGAACAATAAATAACGCTCCAAAGTTACGTTCAATTTTGGCGAAGAAAAACTGGCAAGGCCATTTTCAAAGGGGTCCCTTGACCTCTGACCTCAAGATATGTGAATGAAAACTCTGAAATGAACTGACAGAAAACTGTATCCTATTAGATAAAATAGATGTTGACAAACTGCATAATTTGGAGTTGAAAAAAAGGTAATAAATTGCAATATATCGTATCGCAACACTCCCAGCATATCGCAAAATGTTTAAAATCGCAATAAGATCGTATCGTGATAATATTGTATTGTGGGGCCTGCGGTGATTCCCACTCTTAGTAGATACCTCTTAATATAATACAAATGTAATGCAGTTGTACTTGGGATCTAAAGGTGTGCTTCTTTGGGAAATACCTGAAGAAAATGGTTTCTTTTACCCTCAAATTGACAGTAAAAATTAAAAGAATCAGAAATATCAGACAACTTATTTCTCTCATCTCGCTATTTTATGTAGAAAACAAGTATAGAAACTTGCAACTTTCCAAGTTGTTCTACTTGTTTTCCCTGCAGTGTGAAGTTCACAAACCTCAGCTGAACTTTACTAAAACCATCTTCTGTCCTTTCGCATTTCTTCAGACTAAGAGTGACAGCTTGTCCACGAACCAAGGGCAGCCTTACTAGAAATAGGAATATCCGCCCCTCTACAGTGATAGAGCAGCTCTGATAGCTCCTTTATTATGGAAAATTATTTTAAACAGCATAAAACGGCAGAGGCTCATTTTTTCCATGTTTCTGCCACTATCACTCCAGCTATTGATAAGATGTCTAAATTTATTGCAGAATAATTCTGCAGGAAAAGAGATAAAAGGTTGCTGAATAAAATATGAGGCGAAGGCTGTAAATTGTAGCAATGCATATCATTTCATTCAAATGTAGGACGCAATTACCATCTGCTACACTCATCAGTCCCCTCCTTTATGACTTAATTATATGTTTAATGCTATCAGATCAAGGAAAGGGCAAAACAGATGAATGAGAGAGAAAGAGAAAAGATTCAGCAACAAGACAAAAGGCAGATGAAAAGTAACATAAAGGGATGGAATTGATTTCATTCACCGGGAAATAGAAAAAGTTAATTTAGATACAATGTTCCCTCATCTCCTGTGCCTTTGTAAGATAATAAGCCCAATAGGTCTCATACCAGCCAAACAAAAGAAGTCAAGTTCCTCAAAACTGAAAGTCTTCCTGCGTTCGCTTTGAGAAGACGGCGAATTAGTGAATCGTTCAAAGTGTTGTATGATCGTTGCAATAATTTCAGTGCATGACATCAATGCATTATCTTTAATAAGGTTTAGCAGAGGTGAGTCATAGAAGAATACAACATGTAATATCTATTCTTCGTCTTTTATAAACACCTGCACATTTCTATCCACTCTTTTCTATTGTATTTTTATCATATTGTTCATTTTAGCTCGATGAAACTAAATGTATTCAGTTGTCTGTTTTGTACGACTCCATTGCCGGGGTAAAAATGAAACTTCACAATGCTGAAACTTTTTGTTTGGATGCAAATCGTGTACGGCAGCGTTCACAAAGAAAACTGGGGTTGTCCAAATGGCTGTGGGGTAAAACGCTCGCCAGTGGGCATCCCAGGTGCCAGCGGGCACTGTCCTAACTGTGTACCTTTGGCCAGAACTCATTATAGGGTGACATTTAGGACTGCTGCTGTCCATGCCAAGTCAGCCCTCTGGATTGAGACAAATTATGTAGTTATTTTTTATGTCAGACATTAAGTCATGTCCAGTGGGAGCCAAATCAGTATCACCTTCATGTCACCTGGGGAAAAAAAATTGATAAAGGCCGTGGACTCTTTAAACAGGGGTGTTATTCAACTTGTTTGGTGAAATATTTGGTCTTACAAAACCAGATTGAATTGAATTATGACGTAGTGCAGACGCTTCAACAGTTTCATGAAATGATAGATCATCAGCTAAATAATTTTTTGGAATGCAAGAAATGTATTTACTTATTCTCACAGCTAAATCACAGTGCTGTTCAGCTTGTCTTATCTTTTATCTGTTTCCGTGGATCCTAGAAAAACAGAGATATAGTCATATCATAAAGGGACTTCTTTACCTGTACGCTGCAGAAGGTGCAATGGTTTCCTTTTACTCCGTGGCTACTATTTCTTCCAAGCCCGAAGAAGGATTAGAATTAGAATAAAAATATTCTAGAATGTGCTCTAAACCCATTACTAAAGGAACACAACAGTTTATGCAAAAAACACCTGACTTTAATCTGTATGCTATGATATAAAATACACCAATGTCATGTCATTGATGACTCTTTTTATGATTATCATAGATTTACACACATTTCCAATATCCATTAAAAACAAATAATATTTCAGTGGTGCATGTCAATACTTTAAAAGCTTATTTTTGGATATGTTAAGGAAATAAAGCAACATGAGTCCTTGCTGCAGATTCCTCCATGAAGCCAAATGATCGTCTTCCCAGCAGATAGTGAGTGAATAACATGAACAGAACTAAAGCTCCATCTTGTGGACTAAACTAAGCACAACACCCTAATAGCCTCCCAGGTTTTTTCGATTTACAGGTTCTTGCTTCCATTAAGCCCTTGAAATGATAAAATATGTGTAAGATGATGTGTAAACAGACAGAAACAAAGCATTAATTAAATGTGTAAGTCAGTGTGAGTATAATGATACAGTGTCTGTTTGAGGAAAGATTCAAATCTGCAGTAAAGCGATCAGTAGATATTTTATGGTTCTCTCATTTAGCGGAAGAAACATTTTTGATTTGCCATTAATACATCAAACAGAAGGCATAAGAAGCTAAACAGAACAATTAAACACAGATGAAACAGTCAGTCTGCACTCTCTCGCAGGTATCTCACAAAGCATGAAATGAATCAAAGTTTTTTATCTGCTATGTATTAGCGGGCAAATTATAGATAATTGCTCATTTGATGTATTCTGAGTAAAGCATTCATATGATGCATATGCTATGGATATTTCCCCACACAAACTTCAAGATGAAACAAACAGAAAAAATGGGATGTAATTGATTATAAGTTAATTGTGCAAAGGTCTCCCTGATGGAAACCATCTGTCAAAACAAGCTGTACATTCACTAATTCTAATCATAATTAATTAAATGGCTAACAAATTACATACATCATAGTTAGCACAGGGGGGAAACTACCGCAGGAACTGTTATGAAACAAATTATCTTTAACAATGGAAGAAAATTACATCACATAACTAAATATTATACTCGTTTCCGCAAGCCATATTTCTTAATGAATTCTCTAATTAATTTAATTCACACAATGTGCATAATTTGGAGCTGGAAATGTCAGTGGGTCAGACTTAACCATATTGTTGCTGGCTGTCTATTTCAACAAGTGCCATATTAGCACAACATGACCTCTATGTAAATTACACAGACCAACTGTTGTAAATTTAATTCCAGGGTCTAATTAACATGTTCTAAAGATATCATACAAGTACATTTAGCTCATTTTACATATGCGGGTGTCAATGTGAGATTTCCATTTGCCTTCATTTTGTCTAATCCCTTTGATGGGAAACGTCACGACGGCTTATGTTACAGATGTCAATTATGACAAAAAGGCGGTTATTTTTTCATGCTTCTTGCATTAAGTGCTGAACTTTCTGGTCGGGGTGACTCAGCACTCTCAAAACTTAAGACTGCTGGAGCTGTGAGCATTTCCAGACACTTTGACTGAAGCTCATTCACAAAACACTTACATGTAAATTACAAGAGTATTAACAGTGGTGAGCATTTTATCAACCTCTTTTCTAAATTACTGAGGTCAACAGGCACAATCAAAGTTAGTAAGACTGATAGATGTCACAGAGGCAGTGAAATAATGAAACTCCATAGATATGATATGATTAATGATCTTGAGCAGTGAAGAACTGTTGTGTGATTATTTTCTAGTGGTTTTCAGTTGGTAGTGCTCTTATAATAATAATAGAACCTCTGAAGGACCATTTGCTTCTGGGTGCAGAGACAGCATTTATACAGGACTGTCCTCGACCGAAGACATTCTTAGTCGACTAACAGTCATATGATTTTGGCATCTAATCAATAGTTGATTTATTTGACAGATCTGTAAAACTGTGTTTCTCCACAAAGAATCACACAAAAGCACCACTTTAAATCTTGTGTTTACCAGAGATGTGCTCATAAGTTTCTTGGAAATAAGTTATTCAGCATGAAAAAAAGCATAAAAAACGACAAAAAAATTCTTAGTTGACCAAGACCAAAACGACCAATACGTCGACTAATCGGCTAAGAGGGGCAGCCCAACATTTAGATGGGTCAAAATGTATCACACATTTAAATTTACAGATGTTAAATCAAATATGAAACATCAACTGTACTGTGCACTATTATTGTCATTATCAATTAATCTGCTGAGTAGTTTCTTGATTGATCTGTTAATCGGTTGGTCTTCAAAATGTAAGAAAATAGTGAAAAATTATACAATAACGATTTCCCAGAGGCTGATGTGATGTCTTTAAAATGCTTGTTTTGTCTGACCAACAGCAAATTTGAAAAAGCTCAAACAAAAATGCTTTAGACAAGTCATCAAATATTAAAATTATTGCAGACAAATCAATTAACAGCCTAATCATTTCAGCTCTACAGTGTATTCTATAAGTAAGAGTGTGTTTGCACGTTGTTTTACTTCAGGTAATGCGACTATGAATGAAATCCTATGTAATTATATACTGGTGATCGACTTAACACTGCTATATGCTCTGTCACCTCTGTCTCGCTGGTGTTTTTCCTCACGTTGGTGCCCGTTCAGTTTAGAGAAAACACAATCAAATTTACCAAATGATGCCATCATGAGTGCGAATGCAGAAATGGGTGAATAAATGAATAAATTGCCCAGTGGATGGAACATATAAGCTAACACATGCATTGCAGGGCTCGGGGGCTGTCCTGAGGCCAATCATTTAGCTAACACACTAATGAAAGCGTGTGTAGTGTGGCTAAGGGCAGCCACCATGGGAGGTACCACTCCCCTCCCTCCTCATGTTGGGGAGCGTTAATAGGCTGGATGGAGCCAATGCAACTCCCAGGAGAGGCCTGCTGATGAAGAGCAAAACCTGTCGTCGTCTTCACTAATCACTGCCTAATGGCTGCAGTAACACAGGTTTTTACAAATGCGATGGTGCATGTGTTCCTGTGCACATGTGTGTGTAATATACAGAAGTTTTAGACATATATTGTATCGGTAATGTCACTAAATTGTTCATTGGGGAATGTATGTTTCTATGCTTGGTTGTGTGCATATTTTGCTACGAAAGATGTTTGGTAAAACTGTAATTTACATAACAAGTGTAGGGTTATTGTGGTTTTCCAGGTATTGTCAGATTCACCATCACCGAACCAGAAAATATTAAGATTTTCTGTTTTTGTTTGTTTTGTTTTGTATCATTAAAGGTCCAAATATCTAAATATACATTTTTTCAGACTTTTTTTCAGACTTTTTTTCTGACATTTTTTTATATCTGTTTTTTATATCTGTTTTTTTTTACATTTATTCAGACTGTTTTTTCTGACTTTTTTTTAGACTTTTTTTCTGACATTTATTCAGACTTTTTTTCAATTTTTTTCCGACTTTTTTTTCGGACATTTTTTTGGACTTTTTTTCTGACTTTTTTTCAGACTCTTTTTTCGGACATTTTTTCAGACTTTTTTTTCGGACATTTTTTTAGATCTTTTTTTTCGGACATTTTTTCAGACTTTTTTCCGGACATTTTTTTAGACTTTTCTTTCTGACATTTTTTCAGACTTTTTTTCGGACATTTTTTCAGACTTTTTTTCGGACATTTTTCTCAGACTTTTTTTTTGTTGATTTTTTCAGACTTTTTTTCCATTTTTTTTTTGCACATTTTTTTAGAATGACTTTTTTCAGACTATTTTTTCAAACATTTTTTCGGACATTTTTTCAGACTTTTTTTGCAAATATTTTTTCAGACTTTCTTCTCAGACTTTTTTTTAGATTTTTTCGGACTTTTTTAGATTTTTTTCGGACATTTCTTCAGACTTTTTTCTCAGACATTTTTTTAGATTTTTTTTTAGATTTTTTCGGACTTTTTTTCAAACTTTTTTTTCAGACATTTTTTCAGATTTTTTTTTCAAATATTTTTTCAGACTTTCTTTTCAGATCTTTTTTTCTGACATTTTTTTCGGACGTAAAATGTTAATCAAACATGATGTCAGAGCTTTTCTTAAAGCTACAGTGGGTAGAAATGGAGCAAATAAGATTTTTAAAAAGTTTTTTTTTTTTTTATAAAACTGTCACTATATCCTGTCAGTAGTACATGAGACAGGTAATCTGAAAAAAATCATGTTTCCTCTGGTGCTCCTATTGGCATCTGCAAGATTTCACAGACCGAAGGAAAACAACCAATCAGAGCTGAGGTGGACTTTGCCGTCCAGCTTCAGTCTATGAGAGCCGGCTTTCAATCACTCGCGAACTCCAATCAAACGATCAAACTAGGCAGCGCTGATCAAATATGAATCAATATTCTGTTACTGTAATGCCTATTTCTTGCCTCAAATGTTTTCAGAAATATCTTGTAGTTTATGGTTTAGCTGTAAAATGAGAAAGTTTGTGACACCGCCGCCAATTTGAAATCTGGTAAAGGACCGCCAAGTCACATGACCGGAGCACAGCCAATAGGAACGCTCTCTCAATGAAATGACTTGTGATTGGTCAAAGTCTCCCGTCACAGGCTAGATTTCTTAAAGCCTGAAAA
Organism: Helicolenus avius; assembly: GCA_916700675.1. Classification (NCBI taxonomy): domain Eukaryota; kingdom Metazoa; phylum Chordata; class Actinopteri; order Perciformes; family Sebastidae; genus Helicolenus; species Helicolenus avius. Next base: position 14,101 of record CAKAKQ010032501.1, read on the forward strand.
CAGAGTCATGATGAGGTGCAGAAGTCTAGTTATCTCTCAGAACACTTGAATTACAAAATGCTGAAAGGTTATTATGGAATATTGCCCAATGATGCCAAAAATATACTGCCTACTACCACTTTAAGTAAAGACATTTTATGCTCAACCACCATTCATCACTGTCAAACTAGACATTCCAGTTTAAATGTAGCTTGCAGGTTGACGTCGACACGTTTGGCTAGTGGCCAACGTAAACGTGAGTATCTTTGGTGAAGCAAGAAATCACTTCCGGTTACAGAGTGTGATTTGTTGTCATGGTTTGTGACTCATGAAATTATTGAAGTAAAATTTACCCCAAAAGTGATGTTGGAAAATTAGCTAAAATGTATATTTTTTGGGGGGGTGATGGGACAACAGGCATGTCACTGTCCTGTTCATCACTTTTTAGGGCCCCCCTTGGTGATGTGTCGATCGCGAACGAGCCGGTTCAAAGAGCTGGCTCTTTTAATTGAACGATAAGAGCCGGCTCCCGTCCGATAGCCTTTTTTTTTTTTTTTTTTTTTAATTAATTCAAGGCAGAATGATATGATGATATTCTCCGCACCACTGGAACTCCATGCACTGACTGTGACTGAATGTTGTGTTAATGACATCTGTGCGATCAGTCAGGTGATGACAGACAAGCCTTATACTGTCAAGCAGGGAGGGGTGGGGGTGTGTGGCGCACTGACGGTCTACAGGTACAAAGCAGGAGGGAGAGGAGGAGAGAAAGAGAGAGAGAAGTGCGGTGCGAGAATAGCAGACAAGAGTGACAGTCATAAACGAAGCAGCATGTAAAGTTATGGTATTCTGGAAATTATAGGGATTAGTATAATTATATTGAAGAATTTAAGTGATATATGTGCACACATACTAATCATAGGTCAAAACAGCTAAAGCTAAATTTGGCTGAACTATAAAAAGCAGATGTGGTACAAGGAAGAGCCATTTGGGAGCCGAAAATAGCCGTCTCTTCTTGATGAGCTGAGACAAATGATCCTGCTCACTAAAAAGAGCCTGAATTCCCATCACTAGTAGACATGTCCCAGTCGTGTTCATCACTTTTTAGACCCCCTGGAAACAGTTTCTGACGTGAACGCTTTTATTTTGAAGGCTAAACACCACACTTCCTGTATCGTCCTATCTATCTCCCGCCAACTTTGTTAGCTCCTCTGTCGGCCGACACTTTCCTGCCAAATCTAACCAATCAGAGCTCACTGACACAGTGGAAGTTGGTCGCTACGTCTTCATACAAAAACTGTGTCACAGTCAACAAAACTTTAGCTCAGTTTCTTTTACTTACGAAGAAGTTTTATAGGAACAAACACACAATGTCGGAGGCGACCGCAGCGACACGGTATGAAATGACGTTACATTGTATCTTTGTGCTGCTCTATATGTGTCAGTAATGACAACACAAGACTACTCCTTGTAATGTTTGTAGCATGCCACGCAGGCAGATAACCTCTCCAAAGAAAGGAAAACTTTGCCTACAACTCAGTGTGATACTTTGACTGTATTTCCACGTGGATTTCCTTTATAAGGATGATGAAGATTAGGAGATACTTGAGGGGCAGTGGGAGGGTACTCGCCTTTGTGTTCATCGCCTCTGTCATCTGGCTGCTGTTTGACATGGCTGCTCTTCGCCTGTCAATAAACGACGTGAACAGTCAGCTGCTGAAGGAGCGAGTGATCAAAGAGAGGGAGATCTTCAAAAAGCAGTCCAGGGTGACACAGGTGATGAAGAGGGGGTTCAAACACCCAGTTCAGAGGGTGGACTTTGCTGCTGTTACACATGCTGGGAAAGAAGGGGCACTCAGTTCAAGCAGTGTCAAACTAGCCCAGGTGTACAGACAGGGAGGCAAGAAACAGGATCACATGTTGGGGGATAAGAAGATGAATCACAGAGGAGGTGATCTTCCCAAAACTGACCACCCCAAATATGTTGTTTCTGAACATAAAGAAGGAGTACAAAAGGTCACACCAAAGCAGGATGTTCCTGCAAAAAAGGAAGCAGTAAACTTGGATCAGAAATTAGAGAAAAGTAGAATACCTGTTAAAGTACCTGTAGCTAATATAACCCAAGTTGTTGTTCAGAAAAACAAACATGCTCTGCTGCCAACCTCAAAGGAGGGACCCATCAAATCTGGAGATGTTGTACAAAAAGCTCCTGACAAAATTGATTCAAAGACAATTAAAAAAGTCAAGGATGAGTCTAAGACTGGAGCAAAAGGGAGTCAGCCTGAGGCTGGGGAGACACACCCTGTTAAAACAACAAAACCCCCACACAAGGATGTAAAAGGAAAGGAGGTAGATAATAAAAGAGAGGAGAAACACGTTAAGACGATCGACAAGATCGACCTGAAGGCAGCGAAGGAAACCCCGAAACCTACAATCAAGCCCCAAGCAGTAGAGGACTCTAAGAGTAACGCCACTGCTGTCAGAAAACCAGGTGTCCACAAAGTGCTTTCTCTGGATGTGACTAACGCTCCCAGAGATGCCAACGCGGTGGGCCAGTTT
>CAKAKQ010032511.1:0-10050 GCA_916700675.1 Helicolenus avius
GCGGAGGTCCCCGGGCACCGCCAGTACAAGAACCTTTTATTTTGATGTTAATACAATTTACCAGATTTCACGCATATGATGGATATTACGACTGACATTCATGTAATATTACATCACAACGTCTACTGTATCAGACATGTGTTTACTAGGTGTTTATTTGCATATGGAGCGGGAAAGTGAGATCGGATCACAAGTGGCCACTGAAGACGCATCCTAATGCCAGGTGTGAACAGACGTACTTAAAGCTGTCCACTTGTGAACCGATCATTGAAGACACATGTTAATACCAGGTCTGAACAGGGCCAATGTGACCCAGGACACATTCGCGTACACACTGCCAAAAGAATGTGACCACCAGACCACCTCTGAGTGTGGTCTGAGCGATCGGATCTAAATGTGTCCTCAATGCGTATTGAGTGCATTCACACCTGTACTTAGAGCTGTCCACTTGTGATCGGATCACTCAGGACGGATTTTGTGGAGACGCATTTTAATACCAGGTGTGAACAGACCTATTTAAAGCAGTCCATTTGTAATCGGATCACTCTGGACGCATGTTAATACCAGGTCTAAACTGGGCCTCAGCGTGGAGGGGGCATTTTTGATTGTTAGACCCTTTATTTGCAGTTAATTCAAACGTACATTTGCAAGGACTGATTACACAGTTGGACTGCCAGACTGCTTTGAAGGTCGGGAGACAATCATCTTTTTAGAAGAATAGATTGATATTTTGGGAAATACACCTACTGTATGCTTCCTTGAATTATTCCATTTAACTTTTAGTTGTTTACAGTGCATTGAATTGACAGTATTAGCAGCCTGTGGAAGTTCTACATCCTGCTTGCGTCCCACAGCGAGATAAGTGGGTGGTAAATGATATAGCAATAAATAAATCCCGTTCAGGTCCCCAAGAAGACAACAGACTAACGTCTGCATGGATACAAATAACATCACGATGAACCATAGGAAATACAGTGGGTGGCTCCCTGTGACGTCCTGTCTACACAAATGAGTCCCTATTGGAGCCACTCACAGTGATCATGTGGGTGGGAGGCCCTGTCAGTGTGTGTGCCAAACCCATTGATGATGATACAACCCTTATGGCACTTTCTGCAAGGAGGAAGACTAAGTTGGAGTGGTCCCTTGTATCTGGAACCTGCCAGCCATCAGCGATCTGTTCTGGGCATTTGGCCGAGTTATCACAAACCACGTGTACAGAGTGACGGGTGTCGTGCGATGTATCACGCAAGTGGTGTTCTGGCTGAGATGGACAGCTACAGTCAGGCCTGAGCCTTGGGCAATGTGGGAAGAGGTGTAAACTAAATCATTTACTCCCTGCTGTGGTGTTTCATCACCACACACAGCCTCATTGGGCAGACTTCTTCGTCACTGGTTGTCTGAACAACACCTCACAGTATGGTCATGGAGATATTTTGGGCAGTGGTAGGATATTCCATTTACATACTGAACAAATAAAAACAACAGTACAGAGGAGGAATAAACATGCAGGGCAATGATGTAGGATGGTAAAAAAGTAACTTCCATAGCCCTAAGCTGTATATTTAAACAGTTCTACTTACATTCCACACTGGGTTTGGTTCAAAAGCTGCAAAGGTTTGGCTTTTGTTTTTGAAGACTAAGAACATTGAACATTGTCCTGTTTTAAAATCTCTTGATTGATTATCAGTACCACTTTCTAATAAATCCAACTTTATAAAGGGTTTGTTAGTCGTAACTAATTGCTTCATTAAGTACTTTCCTTACAGATTATAAGACCGTTATAAACCATTAATATTTTGGGTTGCCAGGTTGGGAAAAATCCTTCACCAGCATGATCCTTGCTTCGTATTTTTAGATTGCTCTTTAGCCGACACATTCTCACTCCAGACTTGTCAAATACAGCCACTTAGTCGGTGCCCCTCAGGGATGGTGTGTCAATATACGCTTGTTACATGCATAGTGTCCTTTCAAAATAAACTTCTGTTTTCATGACTCACGTGACTAGCAACTTGCGTGATCAGCGACTCATGGGACTTAGACTGTATATAAGAAGTGGACGCGGTCACGGTGACGTCACCCATTGGTTTGTGGAATGCAATTTTGAAGCCTCGAGGTCGGCATTTTGGCCGTCGCCATCTTGGTTATTTACAACCAGAAGTGACACGAGAGGGTGGAGTTAAGTACAACTGAACGCTAAATAAGACATTTTCAGGCGACCAAAATGTCCTAATTAAATTTCATGAACTGAAAACACACTGTGAAAGGGTTAAAGTTATAAGACGAACGCACAGACAACTTCCTGACCGGACAACGCCATGGTAGCGACATGTCAATCACAAGGTAGCCACACCCTAAAGCACACCCTGCTTTATGGTCTATTTGACTCTAAATGGGACCATAATTTACTAAATGAACATCATGCTGTATTGAAGAAGACTTGAAACTAGCGATTGAGACCATAAACTCATGTTTACAATGTTTACTGAGGTAATAAATCAAGTGAGAAGTAGGCTCATTTTCTCATACATTTCTATACAATCAGACTTCTTTTTGCAACCAGAAGAGTCGCCCTCTGCTGGCCATTAGAAAGAATGCAAGTTTAAGGCACTTGGCTTCACTTTTCCGACCCTGGAGTTGCTCACTGGGACTAACGGTACTAACGAATCACATGACTAACGACTGACGTGATGAAATAAGTCAACACAGGCCACGAACACCGGTCTATTGGTTGAAAGTCCTGCGTTTGATTGTCAAAATCTATTTATTGTCAGCTTATTATGTCTTCAGACATCATGGATTGATGTAAAAACCCTCTGTTAATAATATGAATACATTTACTACAGACTTGATGGCATATTAGAAAATGCAGAAATCAACATTTATTTTTGCATTGTTACCAAACAGAGAGGATAAACACCAGCCAGAAGGATTTTTCACAAACTGTTTGCCCAAACGTTTTGTTTGTGTTATGCCATAAGTTGGGTCTCTTTTTTTAACTTTTAGATCTGTGCTGGATTTATGTGTTTTTATTTGCACAGGTGTGTGTTTTTCTTGTGTGTGGGTGTCGTTGTGTTTTTGAGACTTGCCATTTGCCTGCATAGCAATTACATTTATTACAACAAATCAAAGTCGGATATAAACAGAACTTGATTTATGTAATTTGCAAACAAAATATGTCGAGAATAACTTCTGAAGTGTGCCCTCGACCGCAAACAAGTCTAAAAATTCTCGACCCCTGACCGAGCTGTGGGTATTTTGTCCTTTTCCCTGCAGAGAGCAGGCGGCAGCATCCACTGATTGGAAACACTCGACCGATTGCGCCAGAAGAGGGCGGGAACAACCCATTATTTTCTTATTTTTTTTCCTCTGAGGGAAAGAAATCCTGTGATGAAATGTTGGATTTGCCACATCCAGTCCTTTTAAAAATACTTTCAAGTTAAATTCAACCTTCAAAAATATGAATAAAATAAAATACCTTCACATTTTCATTGAGAAAGGTTCAAGTATTGGATTTGATTGATTTGATTTCCTTGACATTACAAGCAAAACACATTAAACTCAAAATGCTGTGACCAATAAAATAAATTTCATTGAAATGGCTAAAAAATAACTTATTCCCATTGTACTCGTCTTTGTAGCTCTGCTGGCCTGTGCCTGTCTATCAAATTGCTCTTTATTTTGCAATTCAGTTTTAGAGCTTTCATTTTTTTAGATTTTTCTCCACAGGTGCTTTAACACAAATGCCTTTTTCAGACCAAAGCCATACAGTGTCATACAGTCTAGGATCTAATACGACTTGATACTGTGAGCTGTTCAGAGCTTCGTCTCCCTCTGAGAAATTGTCAGAATGATCTTTAAGTGGTATATGGGTGTGTTATTGACCCCTGGTAGCTAGACGAGTGATCGATCCTGTGGCATTTTAGTTTGAGAGGATAAAAGTATTTTGTATAACCATGCTGGTCAGGCTTTCATGATCTTTGATTGTATGTGTGGGCGTGTGTTATTCATGTTGTGGGGAAACAAATCTGTTTACACAGCCACATTGTGGGGTAAGGTAAGGTTAGGTTATGGTAAGGGTTAGACTAAGTCTCCAGGAAATGAATGCAAGTCAATGTAATGTCCTCAAAAGTTATGGAAACAATGCGTGTGTGTGTTTGAGTTAGTAAAGCAAAAGCATAATCATCACACAAAGTAAAAACAAGTGGTTGCAATATTTAAGATGATTATTTAACATAAGTTAGATAGAGGATAACAATGTCAGAAATTAAAGGGGTTTTTAGACTTTTTGGGAAATACTTATTCACTTTCTTGCCGAGAGTTGGATGAAAATCAATCTCAGAACCCATCAGCTATCGGTCTGACGACAGATGAGCCTGTGGGTGCAAGGGGATATATTTCTGGGGTTCCGGTATAACCAGTGGATATCTGGGCCAAGACTTCTTTCTCTGAGCGCTGCTCAGTCCGATTAGCAACTTGAGACCCAAGACTGGAGTTGGAGTTGAGAGACGACCTGTACGACCGGATTGTTTCACAGTTTACAAGCTAACTTTAAACCAGTAAAAAGCTAAATCAAATGAAAGTCAATACTTAAAACGTCAAACTATCCTTTAATATTGTCTTTTAACTCTATACTCCTTGTTAACACATAATAAAATGAGTGACATTGTGAACTTCATGTAAAGAAATGTGTATTTTAATGCTGTACAATCTTCAGATTTATGATGGACCTTTATCACATCAGTAATAAGATGACAGCTTCCTCTAGGCCCTTTGGACTCTAACATATTCTATACGCCTCAGTATTGTACATGACTGGATATATGATTGCACTCACCCTGACGTTAGGAACCAAGAAGAGCACTTATCTTTCCATGCTGTCAATTACAGGCAAAGAAATCTGCCCTTTACGGGAAGCTATGACACACATTTCCAAGAGCCAACGGTACCTTTTTCACACAGTCAGCCATGGTGAGCTACACCTGAATGCTGAAGTAAATTGTCTCCTTGGCTCAATTAAAGATGCTGTCATAGTACTTATTGTTTCCGCCTCAAACAGGGGAGGTTTAAAAGGGGCATATGAAAAACCCAAAATACAAGTAGGAACGTGGGAGTGAGCAGGATATGTCCCCTTTAATGGTTGTATTATCTTTAAGAGTATATGAGCAAGGGAGCAACTGAATGAATCAGTGAGGGAGTGAGAGAGACATTAAGCGAGGAAGTACACTCATTGATGTTATATTAAAAGGATTTTCTAATATTTTTTTTCTCCTCTGTGTGGAAGTATTAGAAAACACATTTCAATTTAATGGCTTTCAGAACACCTTCACCACTGACTTCAAAGCATCCTCGGAGATTACTGAAGAATTAAATCAACGCCTCTGTGATCCTGTCTCATCAAAAATGTAACATTCAAGTCATGAATGACTTCATAAGGTTCACAAACGTAGGACTTATTGTAGTTTTACTGGTTTGCTTATTAATTCATTGTGCAGGAATTACCATTTTTACCACACAAATCATATTCACAATTTGATTTTCACTTTAAAACGTGTGGCTTCGCTTCAACCACTCTGATCGAAGGGTAATCCCTTCCCTTATTAATAATAATCATTAATGACAGCACAACTTTCTTCTTAGCAGCAAGCACAATACAATACTACAGCCAACAAGAAACCTTACTGATAAAACCTGTGATGGACTGTGATGGTTTACAGACCGACTTCCTGGGTTCTTTAGTGACATTTGGTGTAAATTCCCTTCTTTTTTCACCCCCAACAAGTAGGTTAAATAATCTGGGATTAAATGTATGGCTTGTTTGTGACTGATAGTCTGACATAGATCGTACGGCACCCTCCGGTCCTCCCTCACGTTAACACTGTCAGCACTGTCATCGCTTTCGCCATTGTTTGCACGCTGGCTCGCCATCGCCATGTTGAGACCGCTGAGACCAATAAAAAAGTGCTCAAGCTTTTTATTTGTCTTACATCGATTCCACGTCGTTTTGTTTGCAAATAAAGAGTCCACGTTCTCTCTGGAATACTAGATGTTGAAGATAATGAAAATGTGGAGAATAAATGTGTTGTCGACATTTTGGGGCTAATGCGTTCATGAAATAAAACACGTCACAGTCCTTTGAAACGCTCTGTTCCACCTTGTTTTACTATACTACCTGTTCAAATTAGTATAATTGCATTTATTAGTTCATTATTGTTACATCACTCGACCCGGTCGGGATGCATTAAGACATATTGTGAATGCATAATCACAGCCTGCATTCAGGCTGTGACACCAAATGGAGAGAAAGAGCGGGAAAGGACATTTTTAATAGAAGATATGGTTGCCAAAGCACATGCATAATTGCTGTTTTTAGCCCCCGAGCATTAACATACACCAATGTGATCCAACAGATTAAGATCTTCTGACGCAGACCTCAAACTGAATACTGTGGAACTCTTAAAATGCTCAAGGTTTTTATTTGTCATATGTCAATTCCAGCAAGGCAGTCATTGGCAATAAAAATCTTCGGTCTCAGGTTCCTTCAACAATGCTCATAGAATATGTATTTATAAAAAGGGAAATCACACAAATAAAAGTAAAATGAAAATGATAATGTAAGGCATAAAATAGTGCAGTTAAAATATAGGGCATAAATATAAACAATAAAAGTAAAATTATAAAATAGTAATGTAAAAGTAAATTTGTTGAAGACAAAGAGAAGTGTAAAGAGAAGTAGTAAATATATTTATATGTACGCAGAGGTGTAACACTTTGTAAGACAGTATGTAAAGTATATAAAGGTAAATAATGGTAAAATGACAAGTGATAAGCTCAGGAGCTCCACAGTCTTATGAGCCTGTTTGTACCTTCTCCCAGACGGCAGCAGGCAGAACAGTGTGTGGCGGGGGTGGTTGGGTTCAGTAATAATCCTGTTGGCCTTCTTCCTGCACCGCTGGGTCTAGCGGTCTTCCATGAATGGCAGCTCCTTCTTGATGATGTGAAATGCTCCCAATCCCAATATTTAGCACCTTTTAATGGGAACTTGGAGGTCACAGGGTACAGTCTCACTGCACAGGGGGCAGTAAGTGGGGATAAATGGGGGCCTAACATCAAATGTCAGCATCCAAGTAAACAAAAAAAAGGGACTGGTACACATTGATTGACTTGTAGCTTTTAATAGTGCAAATGTGCAAATCTTTGCCTCAGGGACCCTTAACAGGTTTATCCAACCACGGGTTTCACATTATTCAGTTTGAGGTCTGCGTCTGAAGATCTTAATCTGTTGGATCACATTGGTGTATGTTAATGCTCGAGGCTAAAAACAGCAATTATGCATGTGCTTTGGCAACCATATCTTCTATTAAAAATGTCCTTTCCCGCTCTTTCTCTCCATTTGGTGTCACAGCCTGAATGCAGGCTGTGATTATGCATTCACAATATGTCTTAATGCATCCCGACCGGGTCGAGTGATGTAACAATAATGAACTAATAAATGCAATTATACTAATTTGAACAGGTAGTATAGTAAAACAAGGACGAACAGAGCGTTTCAGAGGACTGTGACGGGTTTTATTTCGTGAACGCATTAGCCCCAAAATGTCGAAAACACATTTATTCTCCACATTTTCATTATCTTCAACATCTAGTATTCCAGAGAGAACATGGACTCTTTTTTTGCAAACAAAACGACGTGGAATCGCTCCCCATTGTTTCACAGACAACATGCTGAGACAGAGGATCAGACAGAGACGGAAATCCTTTGTAAAATCAAATAAATCCACGGTCCTATAACATTTTCACATCCATTACCGGCTGATGTAAGAGGCAGCTGTCACAGCTTCATTTTTGTACCACCGGCCCCCCCGGTGTTTGTTTTCTTGTGTTCTTTGCATCACACAAGCTGTGTTGATGTCCTCGCTGTTTCTTTGTTTTGTTGTTTTTGCGTCTTTTCTGCAAAGTCAAACGTGTTATTTGAAGTACACTGTTTCAAGGAATATGTCTGGCTCTGAAAAAAATAAGTATACGGAGTAATTGAATTGCCACCACTTTGTGCCATCACGAGTAATGTTTGTTTTTGCTTCTGAAAATAGCCACTTTAAAAGACGGCAGAACATTATGGAGAGTTGTTGGTTCCAGGTAGCAAAGCCAGGTCCCCTGTTCACACCTTGGTTCAGATTTAAACAAGTCAAATGAGTCCAACCTTACTTTGCATGTTTCTCGTACCACTCAAATTATACTTACAAAGTTTATTTTTCACATCTAAATGGTAAAAACAAAGCGTTTAAAATGTTGTCTTTTCATGTTTTACAGTAATATGCACTCTGCTTGCTTATGTGTGCAGAGTTAAAGCTGAGTATGTGTGCAGTTTAATACATGAGTTTATTGTCTTCATAAAAATAGATGATTTGCTTAAACACTCAAGTTATATAAGGCATCAAAGGAGCTTTTAAACGTGATGTCAAATCAATCAAGGGAACAAACAGAAAGTCCCAATTACAATAAACCCAGTTAAGCAGCTGGAGAAGGAGGAGAGAATGAGAAAGACAAAACAGGGACACGATTGGGAAATAAATAGTTTGGCTTTGTTCCGCAGTCTTTTCTTCACCACCCACTTCACACCAATATCTGTGAGTGGGCTCTGCAAGTGACCAAGCCAAAACCAAGTGGTATTTTTACCACACAGACGCAATATGATCAGATGACTAGATGTGATATAATCAGAATGAGGGAAATGACGAGTGAAATCCCTCCAATCAATCTTCACAATCTTCAACTTTGTAAATGTCTTGGTTTAAGGTTATAATACTTTATAGCACAGCAGTGTTGAGTAACCTACATGTCAAACAGTCTTCGAATATCGACACTGGGGACAATAAAAGAGATACTGAAGTGACTATAGGACTTTTTAATCAACACGTTCTCACTCCCAACTCGTCAAATACCGACGCTTGGTCAGTGGCACTACACCCCTCTAGCATCAGTTTTGGACATGTCAGGGATGGCGTGTCAGTTCCCGCTCATTACATGAATACCTAGTCTCTACGGTTGGGCGATATGTTACAGTTTTCCAACCAGCCTTCGTCGGCCCAACAACCGGCGATTGCCGATATATTCACGCAGGTATGTGTGTGTCTGTGTGTCTGTGTGTGTGTGTGTGTGTGTCTGTGTGTGTGTGTGAGTGCATGTGGCGGGTTGGTTGTGCGTTGAGCTCTCAAGGCCACCGTAGTTTACACCAGGGCAGGACAGTGTAACAAATGCTTTACATTACTTTAAATTCATTTAATTTTTTTGTTTACGTAATTAGGGTTAAGTTGTTGGGGTTTTTTAAAACCTTATAATGCTATGTTTCCCAGACAATATATACATTTTATAATGCCTTAATCCAGAGTAGTTAATCGTCTCAAAAAGCTGCTGTTGGTCAACATTTGTGAGCGTACGTGGACAGAGTGATAGCCTGATGCACATAAACTACAGTAGGAAAGATCATAAATTGTGGAATTGGAAGAGTGATAATACACCAAAAAAGTGGAAACACAAAAAAGGACTCAGAAATTCAGACGCTGAAAACGATGGCGAGCCGGGTGGAGAGGGTCATCCGTGATCTTGATTGCATGTGAGATGGTCCAGTGTGGGGACTCCAAGTATCTCCCTTGGCAGACAGCGTTAATCTCATTTGGAGATTTGTTTTAACCCTCTAATTAGTCATGGAGAAACTGTATTTTTTCTTCAGGAAAACAGTTCAGTTAATTAAATTCGAGGCTGAATCTTGGACTTCTCCAAAACCCCTATTTGAGTTAATCTGGTTTAAAATGGCGACTTCAATCTAGAGCCAGGCGTAATCCTTGTCCTGGAGACGGGCCTAAAAATATTTGAGAGAAAAGATGAATTGGGAGTACATACAAGATCCATTTATTCATTTTCCATTCCTGCTTATTCTCGTGCAGGATAGGAAAAAGAGGATGTTCCATAATGCATTGACGCACTGCTAGGTAAATGCATTATGGGCAATTTAGAGGCCTCATTTCACCCCCTAACATGTCTTTAGACTGTGGC
>CAKAKQ010032518.1:0-13642 GCA_916700675.1 Helicolenus avius
AAAAATGTGTTGTAGCTACAGATTTTGTTGTGTTTATCAGCGGTAGAAATTCCAACCCATAGTTTAAACTTAGTAGTAAAGAATGGGGAAACCACAGTCGGCACTGAACCAAGGCTGGCACAGGAATGTAGCCTTTCCAGCAGACCGCCTGCCAAAAAACATAACGCTGCAAGACGGTTATGCAAATGCCGGTGAGTCTTAAAAATAATTAAAGTACCTTGTCGACAAAAATATATACAGTATAACAGCAAAATTAAACAAATTAACCTCAATCTATTGTACATTGATTTTGTATGTGTATATACTGCGTGTGCTTATATGTGTATGTATGTATATATGTATACAGTATATATATGTATATATAAATAGATTGTATTTCATTTTATTGTTTTTAATTTTTTTTTTTTTTACTTGTGTATATTCTTTTTACCTATATATATATATTTTTGTATATACTATGTTTTTCCTGTATCTACACTGACTTATTTTATATTAATATTAGCTTTGTTAAGTTTCTTTGTACCGAGAATATTATTATTGTTATTATTGGGGACGTTTGTGAATGTTTGTTCTGTTGTCTCAAAATGAACAAAAAATCAATAAATATAATATTGAAAAAAAAAAATTGACCTCAATCTGAGAAGCAAAAATGTATAGTTTGAAACAGCAAAAACATTTCATGAGCAAAATGTTAACTTTACTATAAATGAGGCCCCGGTGTTTCAGCGACTTTAGTTAACCCAGTTTTTTTCCTTCAGTTCCCATGGTTGACTGAGCCATCAAGTGTGAGGAAAGGGCATTTCCGCTGCGATAAGATGAGACACGTTAGTCGCCACTGACACCGAAGTGTACCTCTATCGTACCCTCATGTTCTGCTCTGCTGATAGCACTGAATGCATTGGTGTTTTCTCATGCGGAGAGCTCAGATCTCGTACTCAGTACATGCCAGCCTGCGTTACTGTTCAGGGAGGAAGAAAAGTGACAGACATTTCCAAACTAACTGGAAATGCATAGTTGGGTTTCAATAACACTGGGTGAACACACACAAACACACACACAAACACACACACACACACGCACATTTTTAAGAATGGAAAAGCCACAGTTACAATGTTAACCAGTTGGGCAAGTTAATGAACCTTCACACTGTATGTCTGGCTTTTCCTGTTCATGCTTTGGAACACATCGTAGTTGTGCAGGCTGTCCCTATTTAACCTTTTAGACATTTAAAAGGTTGCTCATCCAGGACACCCTTTCATTTTGTGTATTTTCTGTGATGGCCTGGCAACACTAAATACTCTACTGTTTTTATTCTGTTGTTAAAACCTCAGCAATCATCTCCAGGGGAAAAGCTGTGAGGGAAGCATCCTTAAACCTTTTAAACCTAAATTATTGCTTCCTCTCCTCCACTACCACCCCACTGTAAGAGATGAGATATATGATGCTACCTAAATGCTGCCTGCCATGCTTCCTACTATGAATCACTGATTACAGAGGATATTTGGTATGTTGTACAGATTTCCTTTCTTGTCAGTGTTAAAGGGACAGTTCAGGTGTTTTTGAAGTGGGGTTGTCTGAGGTGCTTGTCCATAGTCAGTGTATTACCTATAGGTGACGGTCGGCACGCCCCCAGCTTGGAGAAGCAGTTGTATTCATCTCTGCTCTCGCCAAAGCCACCAGACTCCATTGAAGAAAACAGTAATTTTACCTTGCAGAACATGGGAGTTGCTCGTCTACCGCTGCCTCGATCTGTTACTTTGTTTGTGTTATTGTGTGACTTTAGTGAATCCGAACTAATGAAAGTCTCACAATAACACAAACAAACTAACTGATCGAGGCAGCGGTAGACCAGCAGCTCCCGTTTTCCTACGAGGTAAAATTACTGTTTTTTTCAATGGAGTCTGGTTGCTGTGGCGAGAGAATAGATAACGGCTTCAGTTCCTCGTTGGAAACATAGACTGTATGGTTGTCGTATTCTAAATATAGCGTACACTTCAACTGACGTTGATTCTTTTAGGTGAGCCTTTCTTTTAGGTGTCTAAAATACGTTTTGCTGCCGCCCCCATCCACAGCAATACATTGCTTTGGTCCCATGTGGTAACTCCTGTCTGATTCTCCAAACAGGGAGCGTGTTGACCGTCATCTACTGTAGGTAATACACTATCTATAGATATGTACCTAATACAACCCCACTTCAAAACACCCAAACTATCCCTTTAACGTGGCAGATAAAGACTCCTTCCACATATGGAGATACCTAAAGGCTAAGACTTGCTCTAAATCTAAACCCTCCTGTCCATCCCAGAATGCACGGCCCAGGACCTCGTAAATATACGTCACTGATAAGGAGTCACAACGCTGCAAAAAAAAGAGCAGCAAAACCTTTATGGCCAGCTTGATTTTAGCCCTTTGAAACAAAAACAGGTTGTAGGTCTTCACCTGGTTTCTGTCAAGGATTGTTTATCAGTTTGAACCAGTCCCGTCCTCTGCTCTTCCTCAAAGCACAACGCCACGTTAATCCGAGGTTATGACCTAACTGCTCAGGAGTTGAGGGCACAAGAGCAGCACATCTTAAAGTTATTTCAAATGTAGGTTAGGTGAAAAAGTAGATGATGAATTACTGGAACTGATCAGGAGATTCAATTGTATTTGCTGATGTTTATGAGTAGCAGGATGAATCTGAATGCTTTGTGAGATTACTAACAAGATTAGAAATAAGAAAACAAAACCCACTCTGCCACATTTCTTTTCTAATCTTAGATTATTTATTATGAAAGACTGAACATCCCTCTTTGGTTGAACTAGTCATAACATATCAACATATTGTATGACTGTAAAGTAGCTTCACTTTAAAGGAGACTGTCCAAGAAAAATGAGAATATCAGTTGTTTCAGCAAATGCCCACAAACCAAAGTCCTATGACGTTACAATAGTGGCGCAAAGTCCGAACATGAAGAAGGTCGGGGTGGATGGATGGGTCAAAAGAAATCACTGGCCGACAGTCAACACTGGATTCCTTTAACCATTTTTTCCAACCAATATCGTTCCCTTACCTTAACAAAGGTTAAAAAGCACACCTCCTCCCTCCCTGTATGTGTAGGATCTCATTAGCATACAGATGGAGAGTGAGTGTGTGTGTGTGTGTGTGTGTGTGTGTGTGTGTGAGAGTGTGCTGGAATCACTCTGGTATTGTGCACATCAGTGTCTCCTCTCACTGCAGAGCTGGATCTGGTCTTTCCTTCAAAGGGCAGGTTTGAGCTCCCACCTGTGAATGGACTGCATTCAGAGAGAGGGGTGGTAATCCATCTGCTGTGGTAAGACAGACACACACACACACACACACACACACACACACACACACATCCAGATGGTCTCTGGAGAACAGAGATGTCCCATGTGTCCAGTTACAACATGAAAGCAACAGGGACGCAACTTAAGCACCCATCCATCCATCCATCCGCCCTTTTAAAGACGGATGGCGAGGGATGGATGAATTCACACAATTGCTGTCATACACACAGGCTGCGTTCAAAACCGCAAACTATCACACTATTCATACTCAGTATAAGTATGTGTTGCGTGTGGATTTTATGTGGGGATACATGGAAATGAAATAGAAACCTGTCAAGTATCCGTGCCTGATGTGTCTATATAGTGTGCTTCTTTGCATGAGTGACATTACCAGAGTAGAGTGGTTTGATACTAAAGTAGGAGGGCGTATATAAGCGTGACCCGATGCCATTTTGTTCCCAAGCAACAGATGTGTGGTGTTGGCGTTTAAAAAAAGAAAGGATATAAAAGTGATATAGAAATACTGTAGTTACGCTTGGCAGACTTAGTTGTTGAAGCAAATATCAGGCTGTTGAAAATGTAAAATAAGTAAAGACTTCTAGTCACATTGTGCAGAGTTTGACTCTTCCTATTTCCCTTACACTCGTGCACATTCGCACCTCTGCTAGATGAAATCATCTCCACAGTACAACAGCTTTTAGTTTCCCCTCTGGCTAAATGTGAGAAACCTGCTTTCATTTCTGGGAAACCACTAATCAAGATGACCATCAAGATCGGGTCGGCAGAATGTTTCATTTGCTTCTTCTTATCTCTTGTCAGGATGTGTTTGTTCAAAGAGAGATGATGTGTTTCAACGGGCTGCTGACAGCTTCACGTATGATTCATGTGTGGATTTCCAGTAAATTACAGAATACTTGCTGATCTCTGTTCTTTCAGGTTCCAGTGAAAGTGAAGTAGATTGTTTCAGCACTTCATACAAACATTTCTTTATAAGTCCCCAAGCAATGTGCAAACATTTAAACCTGCAGTAGGCAGAATGTTTTTTGGCATCATTGGGCACAAATTCCATAATAACCTTTCAGCATATTGTTATTCAAGTGTTCTGAGAGACTTCTGCACCTCCTCATGGCTGTTTTCAGGCTTTAAAACGTCTAGCCTTGGCGACTTTGGCCAATCACAGGTAATTTCAAAGAGAGAGAGCGTTCCTATTGGCTGTTCATTCAACAGAGGCATCTGTCAATCACTCACAAACTCCGATCAAACGGTCAAACTAGGCAGCGCTGAACAAATATGAATCAATATTCTGTTACTGTAATGCCTATTTCTCTCCTCAAATGTTTTCAGAAACATCTTGTAGCGTACTGTTTAGCTGTAAAATTAGTGTTTGCTCCGGCTGGTGGGCGGTGCTTGGTATTTCCTCAACTGATCTCAACATGGCTGCCGGGTCACAAGCTTTCTCATTTTACATTTTACGACAAGAGGACCCGCTCGCTATGTAGATATAAAGGATTCATTCTAAGGAAACGAAAACACAACAATTCTTAGTTTCAGGTGATTATACACGAATGAAAACATAGTTATGAATATTATATTTCTGCTAATAGATCCCCGAAATGTTACAAACTGTTCCTTCAAAGTGTGGCCAAATTTGAATATTCCTATATTAATGAAGGGACATGTGCAAGACTCAAAAGGCAACATTTAATGATAAAAAACACTTTTAATATGATTTGCAATTCAATTTTAAGACTAATTTAGCAACCAAAACAAGACTGGCCTATTTCTAACTCAATACAATGATACTTCTGTAACTATTCAGTATTATACCCCTAACCTTATTCTGTAGTGATTATGACATTCTCTTAAAAATAAGATCAATAATAACAGGACATAAAGAAATGACATTTTGGGCATCAAACCCATTTTATTTCAACTTAATGCAGTTTAATCCAACACAATTAGTGCACATGCAAAGTATCATATTTAAATATATACTGTATGTTTGTACCAAGTGTCATGTTTTAAAAGTTTTAATATTTCAACATTTAGGTAATAAATTAACAAAATCGAAACATTACTGAAAACACTGCCCACACTGAGTATACACTTTTAATAAAGCAAAAAAAAATAAATAAAAATACATGATAAATTCCTAAAACTGCAATGTTCGTGTTTGTACTTTTTTTTTTTTCGGAAAATATTTTTTTTAAAAACACAAATTCAGTGAAAGACACCAGAAAGAAAGAAAATCACAATTTATTTATGTCTATACCATGAGAGAAATTATAATACTTCTTTCACTTAAAGGTATTATGTGTAGGATTTTCACTGAATATTACACTACCCAACAGAATAACACGTGCTACACTTTAATGTCACTATTAACGGCTTAATAGCAGCAAATCTGATTATCTTCCCCCGGTTGCTTCTGAATATTCAGCTGCCAATAAAAAAAGCAAACGTGACCGACTTCATCCAAAATCAAAAGTGCCTTTTCCGACAAACAAAGGAATATTGAGTCGATCAATGGAGGTAATGTTTGACCTTTCACATCCATGGTTCTAATTTAACAGTAATTAGAGAATACTACACATAGCACCTTTATTAACGTGTCATAATTAACTGTTGCTCAGCTAATGATCATTGAAAATATGCTAAGAAATTGTCAAACGGTGCACAAACCATTAACAGAAAAAAAACAAACAAACAAAAAGATCACAGTTGAAGAAGCAACTACAGCATAGCCATGGGGGTACATCTAGAAAAGTCTGGTACCGATGAATTAAGTATTCTGTCACAGAGAACCACTGAGTGTTGACATTTCTGACATGTTGCTGAGAATTTGATATGTCAGCGCCTTAGAAGCAAGCAAACGGACACTAAATATTTGTCGTTATGTGCCTGAGAGATGGAGGTAGAAATGTCCAATGCTGGGCTAATGGTTAATAATATCCAGCATAGGCAAGAATGAATTACCCAACCATTTACTTACCTCATATATGAGTGTTTTATTCAATAGAAGTAGCATATGGCTTACCGGTGGCACAGTCTGCAACCTCACTCTGGACTGTCAAAAGTGAAATTACTTTAGTCGTAGAGGGGAAGGTTAGGCTTATCTTGGTGGTAGACTTAAAAGAATAGTTCAACATTTCAGGAAATATGATTATTCACTTTCTTGCTGAGAGTTAGATGAGAAGATTGATACCACTCTCATGGCTGTATGAGTAAATATGAAGCTACAGTGAGCAGCTGGTTAGCTTAGCCTAGCTTAGCACAAAGACTGGAAACAGCTAGCCAAAGTAGCACATTGTTTCTTGTTTGTTTAATCGGAACAAAAAACAAAGTTTAAAAGACACGCTTCATATTTGCCAAACTATTTCTTGGCAGGTAACCAGAGCAGTTACTGGTCCCAGCCAAGTGGCAAACTCCAATGCTGAGAAATGAAGCCAACGTGGGAAGTGCCAAAAACTGCAGTTCCTCAAATGACCACTTGAGGCTGGCTCCAAAAGCGAGTCAATCCCCATAGACCCCCATGTTAAAACGCCCAACTTTACAGCAGAAATAAACATGTTTACAGCCTGGTACAAAAAACAGTTTTGGTGTCTATAGCTAATTTCCCCATTCATGACAATTGTATGGGGGGTGAAGACGTCACCGCAACCCGCTTGGAGGTGGGTCGGGCGCACTTTGGCCCAACTCCAGAGAGGGTCCAAATCAAAACAAATCATCCTAGCATGGTTTGACTCGGCACGGCCAAAAGTGCCAATGGAAAAACCTGCTCTTTGCCCATTTTTTGATTAGCTGGGAGTTAGGCTCTGTTGTCACTGCCAATGTGGGAGCCGCCCACATTGAGCTTCACAACGTCTATTGTGTTAATAACTGAGCTTTTGAGGTGCTTTCAGGCAGATTTTGTTACTTTTTCACAGAGCCAGGCTAGCTGTTGCCCAATGTTTCCAGTCTTTATGCTAAGCTAAGTTAGCCAGCTGCTGGCTGTAGCTTCATATTTACCATACAGACATGGGAGTGGCATCAAACTTCTCATCTAACTCTCAATAAGCGTATTTTCTAAAAGGTCAAACTTTAACTCCAAGTCCTCCGAGAACATTGCCAATCACCAATGTAACTGATCTTTACATGGCTTCCATTAGAATAAAGTCAACACTATGAGAGTTTGGCTTTAAACTCAAATTTTAGCATTTTACACAGGAAAAACACACATAAGTTTGAAACTAAATAAGATTATAAAAACATATCTTGTCACATCTGAATAGCTTATAAAACTAATAAAAAATGGTTGAGTATAAAATAGACTGCTGATAACAGATCAGCTTGTGAGTTTTGACTCCACATGCTGAACAAAAGTAAAACACAGGCCTTATCAGATCAATTTAAATTTCTAACGTATATTTAACTGCCTATATAAAGGAAGCCGGTGAACCAGCTGAACCTGAAGTGCTGCCACGCTGGTTGTGTTTCTTTTGGCAACCGAATTCTCTGCAACAATCAATCTTTAGATGTTAAACTAGATCCCTCCTACTTGCATCTATTTTTGTGGATGCCACTTTTGTTTTGTCAATCTTTAAGGCTGCTGTTTGTCCTCGGTGATGTTCACTAAATGCACTCGACTTTGAGATAATAGCCGGAGGGAAGGTGTGGAGAAATATGTACCGGTGTTGGCTTGCTGGCTGATGCCGCCCACAGTGACAAGCCCATGGAAAAGGCAAAGAAAAGCCTTTGTGTTTTTGCTATAACTTTCCTCAAAGAGAAAAAATAATTTCCGCCAAAAGAGAAGTCACATGGCAGTTCTCCACATTTGACAGGCACATAAAGTTACAGACTGGCCTTCATAGTCTAAATGGCTTTGTTTGTCACATTTTACATCGAGCCAAATCAGAAGCAATTGGCTTCATTTCAGCAGTTGTTTTTTTTTTTTTTTCTAAATACGCGTCTTTTGGAATGATTATGGCTAACCCATTTAAAATGTGGGCGACAGATAACTTTCTAATGAGTCATTCCAAGACAAACCACCATCTTCATTGTCATTCACAATGGGTTCATCTCATACTAGACAAGAACAAGACGATGGAAAGCTGTGAGCACCATTGGGAATCTTTCAGTGAGGTTCTCCGTTGAGATCCACTTAGACTTTATTCAACTGAAGACTAAAGAAAGAAGTGCCACATGGAAGAATATGGAGGAAATAAGGAGGCTCTCATGAGTATAAGGTGCCAAATAAATGACTTTCTGAAAGCTAAAGAAAACAATTTAAAGATAATATGGTGCAGGCTGTTCTCATACACCATTCGTAGCTATACATACGAAAAGTAATGCACTGTAATTCGTGTATATCCCACAAAATCAATACGTATGTAATTCACTTAACTGTGAACCAGCAAGTATAAAGAGCAAGAGGAGGAGGTTGAGGTGGATAGGTGGGCCAAAAAACACCAGACTTTCGCCCAGGAGGCCGGTGTTGTACGCCGTGCGAAACCAGAAGTCAACGTTGATTTATTTGTCACCTAGCTTTGTACTTAAGTTACGCCACTTACATAGTTATTTTAACCCAAACCACGATCTTTTCCTAAACCTATCTAAGTAGTTTTCGTTACGCAACTTCCGTACTGAAGTTACATCAATTCCGGTGTTATTTTAACCCAAACCACGATCTTTTCCTAAAACTAAGTAGTTTTCGTTACGCAACTTCCATACTGAAGTTACATCAATTCCGGTGTTATTTTAACCCAAAGCGCAATCTTTTCCTAAACCTAACTAAGTAGTTTTTGTCACGTAACTTCCTTACTTAAGTTACACTAATTCCGTAGTTATTTTAACTTAAACCACTATCTTTTCCTAAACCTAACTAAGTAGTTTTTGTCACATAACTTCCACACTTAAGTTGCACCACTTCCATAGTTATTTTAACTCAAAGCGCAATCTTTTCCTAAACCTAACTAAGTAGTTTTTGTAACATAACTTCCGTACTTAAGCTACGCCAAATCCGTAGTTATTTGAACCTAAAACCACAATCTTTTTCTGATCCAAACTAAGTAGTTTTGTTGCCTAAACCTAAGTAAGTTGTTTGCTGTGAAGACGGAAGTTAATTTGGAAAAGACTGGAGCGAAAAAACGTACGTCACGTGTTGCTGGACATTCGTAGGAAAACGAAAAATGAGGAATAACATTTTGTAAGCTATCATACGAACCGTTTTGTGACGATACGTTGCTGGTTGGTTATCATGATGTAAAGTGTAGTTAAGAAAATATTGTTTAAATGCCCCGTTAATTCAACAGTGTGTGTGTGTTCTTTTTTATTTACTCTAACACTAACAAGCAGTCCAGTGGTCATTTCATAGGTTTCCAAAGGTGCTTTCCACATTTTTCCAAACTTGTTAAAGTAGATAATCCTGTAGTATGTTACCAACAACACAAAGAGAATCCGATTTAGGTTTGGACATCTGCTATTAATCAGGTTCTAATTTGAGAGAACATGAATCAATTTAGCCAATGAGAGTCATCTTTCTCATTCCAAAGAAAATCAACAAAATAAAGATAATTCAAGCAGTTCCAGCAAACTATACAATCCTACATCACGGAACGGATAAAGAAACTCAATGACTGGGGCGTAGGAGGAGATAAATATGGCTTTAAGAGTTCTGCATATATTCCTACACAGTCCAGGTGTAAATATTTGACTCAGTGTGTGAAACATATTTAGTTTGGTTGATTCAAATTCTCTTGTGCAGATAAAAACAATGAATTTAGAGCTCAAGTTGCACCAGATAACCACGTTGACATGCCTGAAACTAATGCTGAGTCCTCTTCTAAGAGAACTGCTGTGAAATGCATAAGGACAAGTAAACACACGTAACAAACTAATAAAAAAAATGCATCCAAAACACAAGGTTTTTGGGTAAAAGAAGACAAATGTTTACATTTGATTGTCAGCTGTTCCTCAGACTCAAAAAGCCGAGAGCAACAAAATAAATCCTGGACTGATGCTCGTATTCACCTGAAGTATTTCTTCATTTTCACACCAGAGTTCAGACAGATACATCAACAGTAAGTTGTATTATTGGGGGCTAGTTTTTGTTTTTGTTTGATTTTACTTATGATTTCCCCTCCAATATAATCAAGGTGTTATTAACATTTATTACAAATAATAACTCTAACATACAGCACTTATTTTATTTTGTAGTCAACAAACTCAGGCAGGTCTTTTTTTTTAATAACCGTTAAATTTCACTCACTATATTTTGTCACACATATTGTCTAACTTCCAAACTCTGCAAGCGCACCAAGAAGTTTTCTTATCATCTAACCGTAGTGATGTATAAATAATGAAATGTGTCATTTGTTTTAAGTGAGCGGTAATTTTCTAAAAAGCTTCAGAAGTTGCATATTTTTAAGAAAACTACAAGGTGGGGGAATTTCTTCCTTTTTACATATTAATTAATGAATAAAGTACCAGCCCTTTTTGAATGAAGAAAAATACTAACATATAATAAGAACAGAAAGAAGGTTGTTGTTTTTAAGCTGCAGGTGTTTTTTTTTATATATATAATAATAATATGACATGCTGGTCATCATCACATCCAGAGATCCACCCTGAATATGACCACAAGTTTGAGTATTTGGACCTGAGATTTTGGCAAACTGCTGTTGAGATTCACTTTGTGAGATCAGGTTTGTGTATTAATGACTATCGAAATGAATTATGACCAAAGGCAATCTTTTAGATGGTTTAAGTCCTTTTATAAGTGCTCCTACACCTGCATTAATGTGTTCAAAGTAAGGCTGCCCCCTCTTCGTCGACTAACCTGTCGTTTTGGTCTTAGTCGACTAAGAATTCTTTCGCCGATTAGTTGTTTGTTTATGCTTTTTTCATGCTGAATGACTAATTTCCAAGAAACTTATGAGCACATCTGTGGTAAACACAAGATTTAAAGTGGTGCTTTTGTGTGATTCTTTGTGTAGAAACTCAGTTTTACAGATCTGTTGATTAAATCAAATAATCGATTAGTCGACAAAATTGTATGAGTGAATTTCTTTGGTCGAGGACAGCCCTAGTTTAAAATTTAACCTTGACATGTCGGGTATAAAATTAACTCTCTAGACATGACTTTGATTGTAATGAAAATGATAAAGATAGAGGATTTATCCTTTAGACACTGTGTCTAAACTCTACTGTATTTTCCAGTCTGTCTTTATTGCAGAAAAAAAAAATGCAACAGAGAGTAAAAGGAAGAATTCCTTCAAAACCAAAAAACGAAATGAAAAACTATTTGCTGTCATATTATAGGCCAAATATTGGTAACCCGTTGCAGGATTGTGCTTGAGTACAATGCCACACTTCAAACTGAGATTAGGCCCTCGGTGCAGGGGTAGGTAGGTGTATGCTTTTTCTGTGATGTGAAACAATACCTAACTCACATTTTCCACTTTGCTTGCAGAAGAAAAAGTCCTGCTAATACGTCCACTGGTTTGACTAAATGAAGATTTTCCAACAGAGTTGATTTCAGTGAGTGATTGTTTAGCCCGAGGGGAAAGAGGGGGTACTATGATAAGTATTGCTTAAAGGCTGTGGATCAGAGAAATTAATTGAGGCATGCTTGAACAAGTGGTGGTTAAAACACACCTGACACCTCAATCGTTACAAGGCCCCACCATTGACTAGCATAGTTTTTGCATTACTGGATCATGGATTAAAGGAATAGTCCACTGTTTTGCTTTTATCTATATCTTTAATGGTTCAAGTAATGACCAGTACAAAAGGTAGCCATTGTTCATGTGATGGCACACTTTGTCAGGCGAGTAGAACTGTTTGCATCAACTCCAATGCAAACATTAGCATGCTAAAATGTTAGCAAACCGAGGCTAACCAGCCATGTGCTCTTGGTTAGCCAACATCAGACCGGCACCTACGGGTACTTCGCAAAAAGTCAAGGCCGCGTACCCTTTTGTGGGATAGAAAACCGAAGATACCATAGACTTCAAAGAAATTTGACGTATGTTTGGGTTGTAATTTTGACAAATTCGTATGCATTCATCTCGTTATACAAATGTTTGTTTTATACACGTCTATAATTCTTATTTTGCAACCCTGCCTGAACCTGAGCGTTCACGATACCTTCATAAATTAAGTTTGATTGCTGCCATGTCCACCAACGTTAATGTATGACTGTATTACTGAAGCAGCCTCACACTCAAGCTGACGCTAGCTAGCCATGCTAGTCACTGTCACCAGCATCATTTAGTGATTTACCACACTGATGGTGAACATTCACGTATCGTATGTGCCTCAAATCTCAGTGTGAAAGCCTCGGTTAACCTGCTACACAACAGCTTTTCGTCATTTTCTCTCCTGTGACAGCGAGTTTCTTTCCCCCAAAAGGGAGCGCAGCCTCGGCGATGACGTGATGCTGGTCTGGTCTACAGCTTGGAGCCATAAAGCTCCTCTATTATATCTTTTTAAGGACACAGCAGGGGAACAAACCGGAGATCAGCGTTTTGGGATTTATTGTTGGTGCAACTAACTACACAGCAACTCTTCAGCATGACGTTATTACTATTACCGGTTTGTTTAAAGGAGAAGTCTGGAAACATGAGTCATGAGAGTCTACTCTGGATGATGTATTGCCGGTCTGATGTCTGGCTGGTTAGTATCACAGAGTTTGCAATGAATGCTGGTTGTTGTAGGAATGCTTGAAACAAGTTGGAATTTGACTGTAAGCAGAACGGAGAACTGCTTTTTTCTCAGCCAATATCAAGTGTATTTAAAATACTTTTTTGCTTTTCATAAATGCAGGTGACATTCAAGAGCCTACACTAAAAGCAGTGGAGTATTCCTTTAATCAAGGGCAGGCAAATGAAATCAGTGATATGCAGCCATTTATAACAGATGGCACAGTAAATGAAATTAGTAACAGACTAAAAAAAAAAAAATCTTCAAGAAGAGAGAAATGTGCCAGTGACCACCAGCTATGGCAAATTTGTTTTTAGGAAAAATATTAAGACCACATGAAACTCAAAAAAGGTAAACAGGACAAAACGTAAAGATACCTGTTGGCAACAAGACAAGGGGCCCACCTTTCATCATGTACCAATAAGCAAAAAGGCAATACAGGATGAAGAGCCATGAGGGGAAGAGTGGATGTGCTGGGCCAGTGTTTGATTTAATTTGGAATAAACGGTATAAAGAGGGCTGGTTAATACTAGTTACACATTGGTGGAGATCTTGTACTTGGGAGACATGTTATTATGGAACCAGATGAAACTAAAAATGACGCCCATGGTTTTGGGTATACGCTCGTCGTAGGCAAACGTCATGGCCTCGTGCAGCGGGACTTTGACCA
>CAKAKQ010032525.1:0-13680 GCA_916700675.1 Helicolenus avius
AGTGTGTTTTCAGTTCATGAAAGTTAATAATAACCTTTTCGGTCGCCTAAAAATGTCTTATTCAGTGTTCGGTTGTACTTAGCTCCACCCTCTCGTGTCACTTTGGGATGCAAATACTAAGATGGCGACGGCCAAAAACCAACATGACGATGGCCAAAATGCTGAACTGGAGGCCTCAAAATACTTCTTATGTACAGTCTACGGTCTTAGCTTGATTTCACCAAGGTGTTCCTGACCACAGCCCGAATACACTCGATTAAACACAAATACCCTCTTAAGTATAATCTAAAACCTTATTACGGAAGCGATTTAGAGGAGGCATGCTCACGTACTGTTATTTTCCTTCTCCTGATCTTATTTGATTTGATGAAGGCACACTCAAATCTTAACACGCAGCCGCTTGCCATCTAGATATAAACCCAAGGCTCAATTGACTTTTTACGCTTGGCTTGGTAGCAGCTGTTCTTACGTTGCCGCAATCAAACCTGCATCTGGAAGAAAAGCAGGAGCTTTCATACTCTCTTCAGAACATTTGCTCAATGGTATCATGACAGTCTTTCTAACAATGTAAATGAGAATGTACTGTATGCTTTCATTGATATGTAGAAGGGGTTTGTATGCGTTTTTTTCTCGGCATAGGCCACCATGTCATTATAGACTGGCTATGAGGACATCACTTTGAAATGGTGACAGCAAATTCCATCCCTGAATAACACCCCTGCTATCATAAGATGTGACATCCTGATGGTTTCAGAGGTGATTTTGTTTTCAGGCCACTCAGAGTGAGAGCTTCCCCGCTGTCAGGTGTCGGCCTGTTTTCTGAGGGCCGGAGTTATGTGTCTGTGTGTAGAGGGGGTTAGTGGAGTTGGGCACTACACTGGGCGAGGCATCGCGGAGATGATATGGTTTGTTAGGAGGTGTGAGGTTGGACTGATGGGTGTGAGAAAATTTGTCTCGCACTAAAAGAAAGAGCAGGAAAAAGAGAGAGAGAGATGGAGAAAGAAGGGGAAATAAATGAGGAAAGTGATGAGGTAAAGCAGGCCAATTAGAAACATATATTCATATTTATGGTCCAACTGCCAGATAGCTGGTTACTAAACTTAATAAAAGAAGAGGCGGAATGGTCTGCTTGGACAAGATTTATTCTCTGTGTGGAACCAGTCAGTGAAATTACCCCCTTGGGTAAAAAAGTAAAAAATAAAATCTCTCTCTTTCTGTATGGGTGGTTAAATTATTGAGCAGATCTCTTCTATTCCTGCACTTAAAGTTTTTGTGCAAATGGATTTACATGTTGAATATCAACTACTGTAGCTTTTGCATTGCTTTAGAAATAGATAAGTCACACAGTCCTTTTTTTGAGACTGTTGCGGCCTAAAATGCCTGATTTTGCGGCAGCTTTTCTAAAAAACTGCAATGCATGTTGTGATGTTTTTAGGTGTTTTTTTTGCAATAAAATTGCGGGAGCTAGCAACATTTTTAAAAATAGTTTATTTTATATATATATACACGTATATTATTCATTAAAAATCAAAGGCAACATGCTCCAGTGAGAATAAAACTGGACTGTTTTGATTGTTCTAAGTAACGTTACCAAAAAGGCTCAGCATTAAAACAATTCTACCAAAATATTCTTTATTTCTAGATGAAGAAGTGCACCTGGGGTTATTCGGAAATATGACACTGACACTTCGTTTGGCCGCTGCCCTACACCTTTAGGAGACAGAAGAAGTGAATGTGAGCACAACCAGAACAAAGGAGGAAGTGAGTTTGGTGACATGGGACACGGGGGACTGCTATGATCCGACAAATTTGCGGAAAAGTTGTGGCGTTTGGACAAAATTGGTTGAAGTTGCATGAATTGTTGCGATCGCAAAAACATGAATTCCTGGAGGGACTGGTTATACATACAAAATGATGTACATGCTATGAAGTATATATTTCTTCCTCTAGTATTTTCCGAATTGGTTTCTCAAGGTGTCTATGAAAGATTAAAGGTACGGTATAATTATGCACTTACTCTCTAATTAAAGCACAAAACATAAACATTAACTTATCCCGCAAGAATACAATTAGTTAAAACATGTTTCTGAGCAGCGCAGATAGAAGGACACGGGGAATTGGAAATTAAAACACTCGTACTTAGAGGAGAAAGACGAAGAACAAGAAGGAAATACATGAGTGTATAATCATTTTTGATATAGTACAGCTTGGGTGCTCAGCCAGTGGAGGTGGGTTTAAAGGCAGAAGCTAAGTGGCTCATTAATGGATACCTATGGCCTCATCTGTCAAGTCTAGCTTCTGTTTGTGCAATTTATGCGCGAGTGTGTGTGTGTGTGTGGTTGTATGATTTATGTGCACCTATCCCAGCCTCCTTAATAGTATCAATTTACCAATAATTTTAACATTAACATCATTATTTCAACACGAGCAGCCATTTAATTACATGGAAGCAGGATACAAATTTCAGCTCACATTCAGCAGCACACATACAGCCTGATCTGCACATGTATACACTGTAGAGGAACCCGATCGATTGGGATCACTGTGTTAGCATTGCAGATGGCCATCATGTGAACGGTATCATGTGGGAATCAATCACGGCGGTGGCGTTTGAGCTTTGGAGATTCCACGGGGATAAGTCCGCTCAAATCGGACGGGCTGGGATTTGGCACTCCAGAGCTTTGCTTGTCACAATATTGATTTCGAAATAATTACCCAGACTGCTTAGTGATTCCTTGCATGTTTCGCCTGTATCCTCCCTCCCTTCCTGCATGCCGCTGCAGCGAACCTGCCCCTTATTTCGTCTCTGATTAGATGTAGCAAACATAATCTGCGCGAGAGCTGTCTGTTTTGAGATACAGCTGGAGTAGTCAGGCCCCTCCTGCAGAGAAGGCTAACAGACACGCTGGTGAGTAATTACCATCAAGGCTGGTAGGTTAGCATACAAAGTATGACTGACAGCTATAAGCCCTCTGACTGCTGATTGAATCACCGTCTTTACAGAGATACAAATTATCGAAATATTCTATCAAGCCAACTGATAAGTGATTGCCTGTAATGTGCTTCCCTCCCTCCAAAGTCACCTGAAATGACTGATTCAGCGTTCTGTTTTACTGCCTGTTGCTAGGATCAAACCTGAGAACTTCCAATTACAGCTCGCCTAACTGCTGGGCAACTCTGTAACGTAGGTCACAAATAAGCTTTACTAGACAGAAGGAAGTAGAGATGAGGAGGCCCGTGCTGTAAATCATTTTCAGTTTACTGTGTCACCTTGCAGTGGTTTTTATGATACCAAGCGAGGACTTACAGAGGTAGCACCATCTGTAAGGGCTGCTGTGTGTCATTAAAGTCTGCATAAATATCTTATTTCATGACTGGAAAAAGCAGCATGTGCGAAAAGACAAGAAAAACACACACTATGTATTTCTACCAGCGTGGTTTGTGTGGTTTTTGGCACGTCCTGCTCTGCTGAGAGGATTTGATAAAGAGTCCGTGCGGCCCATCCGGCGTAGCCGCTCAGCGGGGCTAAATGATCGGGAGACATGCTGACTTTAAGTGCTCTAATAGCACTAGATCATATAACCCATCGCTACTGCCCCGCTGTAATAGACTAATTATGGCTCGGTGCTATACAGAAGACAGCAGCTGAGCACACTCTCCCCGCTGCAGCCTCCCAATCCATTTTTCGCGCTTTCTGCTGTGTTAGTGCCTAAATTAGAGATGGAGCACACTGTAATCCCCCTTCAAACATACGAACCGGACATGAGGACAGGGGGGAAGATGGATTTCAGATTTGCGTCTGGCTGCCCGGCAAGTTCTCAACTGGTTTAAACAGGATGTGCCACTCAGATAACACCCACTACACCTAATGGGACAGAATGTAACGAACAGAATAATGGGTGCCTCCTGGCTAAATCTGAAACATTATCATACAAATGGGCTCATAATCCCACTTAAATCTACCACAGTCCTTTTTAAACTAATCGCAGAAACTGTGTTTTATTTGACAGCTTTTTGTGTTTCATGCAAAATCTAATTTAATGTAATTACACAGATTTTTTTTGCATTGATTTAAAGCGGCAGTAGGCAGAATATTTTTGGCATCATTGGGCAAAAACTCCATAATAACCTTTCAGCATATTTTAATTAAATTGTTCTGAGAGAAAACTAGACTTCTGCACCTCCTCATGGCTCTGTTTTCAGGCTTCAAAAAATCTAGACTTTGACCAATCACAGGTCATTTCAGAGAGAGCGTTCCTATTGGCTGCTCATTCAACAGAGGCTGCTGTCAATCACTCGCAAACTCCAATCAACCGGTCAAACTAGGCAGCGCTGATCAAATATGAATCAATATTTTATTATTGTAATGACTATTTCTCATTTAAATGTTTTCAGAAACATCTTGTAGTGTACTGTTTAGCTGTAAAATGAGAAAGTTTGCTACGGCTGGTGGGCGGTGCTTGGTATTTCCTCAACTGATCTCAACATGGCGGCTGGGTCACAAACTTTCTCATTTTACAGCCAAACAGTATTCTAAAATATGTTTCTGAAAACATTTGAGGTGAGAAATAGGCATTCCAGTAACAGAATATTGATTCATATTTGATCAGCGCTGCCTAGTTTGACGGTTTGATCGGAGTTCGCGAGTGATTGACAGCTGCTCAGAGACGGCAGGCTCCAGCTCGGCTCTGATTGGTAGTTTGCTGCGGTCTGTGAAATCTTGCAGATGTCATTAGGAGCACCGGAGGGCTGAGAGACACATGATTTATTTTAGATTACCTATCTCATGCACGACTGTCAGGATATAGCGTCCGTTATATGAAAATATCTTCATCATATTTGCTCCAACTTGCCTTCTTCAACACATCCACAACATTTAACCGCTGCACCAAAATACAAAGAGTAGGAATATATTATCCAACATAACACGCATTCTCATAGACCATCTGACTCGAGGGCTTGTTGCTTACCAAACACGGAATTACTTTAAATTAGAGAGACACCAGATGTTGTATTTACCACGCACGCTTCTAATAATCAGTGTTGAAGGGCCAAGGAATGTGTCTAGACCAGCAGAACGTTTCTGATCAGCGGGGACATTCTTCCTTTGCCCTCAATAGAAGAAGCTTGAGAGTTTGAGATGTGATAAGTGAAAGTAAAAAATTTTCCACATGAAATTTACAAGTCTCTTTGAACTCCACAGCATGACCACAGATTAAACAGTGAGCAAGGACAGAGAGAAATCAATTTCACGACTTATGCAAATTCTTATGCGGTGGTTCGGTGGTTAGGTCAGAGAATATTCTCATTGTTGAGTTACATTTCTTTTGGGGATGATTCAATTTATTGTTTTGCAAAACAGCTACAAACTAAAAGCACTGGGTCTTAGTTAACATAATAACAATGATGCTTTCATTCTCCCTGAGCACTGAAGGATTTTCCAGTTCTCCACATATACACTGAAACTGTCGTTATCCATAATTACACCACATTTACCATAACTACCCCATTAAAACCTCTGTGTGAGACCAATAGTTGAGGTTATTTAACCTCTGCCAACTTGCCTGGCAAGGCCGTGTAACATCAAGTCTGGTCTCGTGTTTTCTGGAACCGGCCTCCCATAGCTCCTCGCCTCACAATGAGCTCTATTTACTGTATCTGACTAACGAGCTTCACAATGGAGCGGCATCACCTCTTCTGCCCCGGCGACTCAACCCTGCCAAGTTAATGACCACATCTGTGCAAACACACAGTCGGTGAATGACCAACCCCAAGAAAGCTACGGGCTAATTTGCTTGACTGGGCTCATCTCTATTAACCGAAACCCTCTTCTCTCTGTGGTAATAAGGCACGGCGAAGCTGGCAGATGGTTGCTTAACCCACGATGATCTGGAGTATACAGGATGTCCCATGCCTCCTACTGATCAGCGAGTAAATCACGCCGGCCTACAAAGTAAAGACTCAACTGGTCCAATCAGCTGGGACTCACACCATAAACCATCCATTACTAAGGCAGGAGATTGATGCAACAGAGGCTACTCAAGGCCTAAACAGTCAGACGACCTAGAACCCAACAGCATGTCCTTGAGCTGACGGATTACAGTCAATTGTCCATTATTGGATATGGAAAAGCATTTTAACATGTCATGGCCGTTGTGTGACCCGGGGGGGAATATATTAACCCCTTTAAACCACAGGCTTGTGACCCCCCTGATTGACCTGTGTTGGGCTCTCATGAAGTGGATAAATGAAAAAGTTAAATAATGTAATTAACCAAGTGATTGTTTATTTACATTATTGATTATTCTCCCAATTACCCATTATTTTGATTATTTGAATAATTGTCTATAATGTCAGAAAATAGTGAAAAATGCCCATGATGATACTTTCAAGATTTCAGGTTGTTTGTTTTGTATGACCAACAGACCAAAGTCCAATATATTTGATTTAGTGATATAAAAGAGAGAAAATCCTCACAATTTAAAAAATCTAAACTTTAGTAAATGATTGGAATATTTAATGGATAAATGATTTAAAGGAACAGTGTGTAACATTTAAGGGGATCTATTGGCAGAAATGGAATATAATATCCATAACTATGTTTTCATTTGTGTATAATCACCTGAAACTAAGAACTATTGTGTTTTTGTTACCTTAGAATGAGCCCTTCATATCTACATAGGGAGCTGGTCCTCTTCACAGAGCCAGTCGCCATGTTTCTACGGTAGCCCAGAACGGACAAACCAAACACTGGCTCTAGATAGGGCCATACAAGTTGTCACATTTTCGCGTTGGCCGTCATAGTTCTCCTACAAACTTGGTGGTTGGGGCTAGAATGTTAACCACAGGTTGTAAAAACGTGCAAAAGACTTGTTGCCCAACGACCTATCCTAGCCGTAACCATTCAAGATCAGTGCCGAACCTTAACCATCTAGTTTGCAATTTGTGGATTACCTTCTAGACACGACCAAGCTTGGCACACAGGAGAAGAGTTGGTTGGTTGCAATCTGAAACCTCACCGCTAGACGCCGCCAGATCCTACACACTGCACCTTTAAATGATTAATAAGCTACCAAAACTTCAGCTGATTAAATTCTTATCAGTCGACTAATTGATTCAACAACGTTTTCAGCACTAATTTGGATATAAACTCGATATATGCTGTTTGTTCTTGTTAGCTGTCTGGATATGTTGTCAATCACAAGGTGTTACAGATAAACATGATCGGTATGGAAGTATTTACCATTAAATCTTACATCCTTAACTCTAAAGTCAGCCACTGAACTTGCCAAAATATTCCACTGGTGTTTACCACTTTACAAGCTGTGCTAGACGATGAACACATTTTGACTTAAGGACTGCCAGCTTGGTCTCTGTAAGGCTTGAACTGAGAGTAATAGAGTTTGAACATAGTATGTGTTTCCCCTTTATGCAGATCTATCATGATGCAAGGCCTTGTTGAAGTTATAGACTTGATGTAAAATGGGGAAAATGTATTCAAGAGAATAAATCGGCAGCTTCTTTCGTAATCCACGGACGCTCATTCGTTATTTTAGCAACCTCCTCTAGAGTTATAAGAGTTGTGAGACTAATGTCTGGCTACTCATCCAAGATAATGATAATGGCATTTTATTGCAGCGGATATCATTAGCACTAAATGGGTGCAGCATCAGTGTGAAGGTCTTGTTCAAGAAAAACAAGCGAACGGCCGTGATCTATGTCTTCTACTAGCAACAATTCAAGAATAATCCTTCCCGTTTTAGCGTGTCACTGAGCCTTCTGTGAATATTATGTTTTCATCAACACTTGAAAAAATAAAGTTTTAGCTAAGGTAAAAGGAGAATGAAAATGATATGCTTTACATAACAGAAAGAAGCCTAAGTGCCCATTATTCTTGCATACTATGCTAATTAAGTGATTCACCTTCACCAAAGGCAATAGAGTGAATTTAAATAAAATTCAATATACATTCATTATTCCGCCAACCAGCAAAAGTTTAAATAGCTGCTTTAACACGCAGTCAGATTGGTCCCTGTTGGTGCAGCTTGATCTGCATCATGTCACTCACTATAGTAATCGAATCGTCATGTGAATTTAGGATTAGGAACGTCTGTTTTTTTTGCAATCAGGAAGGGAAGAGGGGAGCAGACAGGAAGCAGACACAGAGTTGGGAGTTCTGCGGGGCATTTGCACAGCTCTGTTGTCACATTGTGACTCATTAAATCCCAGCAGGGTTTTCAATTACCAATAATTAAAAACCCCTTTGGTATGCCTTTTTAAGAAAAGCAGGAGCTGCCTTAATAACAGGAAGGAACTTCAAATAAAATGTCCAATAATTATGCAGTTTGTAAGGCTGAAACAATACTAAAAAAAGAACAGTATCCCATTACTGACACTGTTATACTCCTCCTGATATTCACCAATAACTGCTGCATGTTGCCTACAATGGTTTGTGAAGTCTCTGCAAAGGTAGAAATATCGTTAGCCTGACACCGTCCAATGTTCAAAAGAATTATTGTGGCATTATTAAAGCAAGACCATTAAAGGGGGCATTCATGCAAAACAGGTGACCCTGGGTTAGTGCTGCTCTCAGCAACCTGGATGAATAGAGACAGCTATAACTGTAAATGAGTCTGTGTAGCAGCAGTGTTACAGGAATTACCATCCAGAGGACAACACAGCGCACATGTGAGTAGAAACAGACTGCTGAAAATCAGCAAAAAATAGGCCATATTAAATGGTTTTATTTAGGTTTAAATAAATGAAGTCCAATGAATTCATTCATATCTTGGACTATTTGTTTACATCTTGAGACGAAGGGAGATCTGGTTCCATTTATTGACTAAATGACTAGAGGGTGATGACGAATGGTAGCATGAGTAATGGAACTTCTTGTAGTCTTTTGCTGGAGGAAAGTTCTCATCATCAGAAAAAATGTGTGCTGTAGCCATTACTGGATACAGTCATTGATGCTTTCTGTGCTGTGATTTACGCTTCCGTCAGAACTGTAATTCTCTTTATTTTCAAAAACATTTAACTAGGGCTGTCAAAGTGAACGCGTAGCGGGCTCAGCTAGAGTGAAGATACTGACATTATGTGAAACTAGAAAACCTAAGGAATCCATTGGTACCAACCACGTCATACTAGCTTGTTCCGAAGGAGGTTAAATAACGCCATTGGCCATTTTCAAAGAGGTCGTTTGACCTCTGACCTCAAGGTATGTGAATGAAAATGGGTTCTATGGGTACCCACGAATCTTCCCTTTACAGACATGCCCACTTTATGATAATCACATGCAGTTTAGGGCAAGTCATAGTCAAGTCAGCACACTGACACACTGACACACTGACTTGGGTTTGAGTTTGCCATGTTATTATTTGAGCATATTTTTGTGAGGGTTTCTGGACAATATCTGTTATTGTTTTGTGTTGATAATTGATTTCCAGTAATAAATACATACATACATTTGCACAA
Organism: Helicolenus avius; assembly: GCA_916700675.1. Classification (NCBI taxonomy): domain Eukaryota; kingdom Metazoa; phylum Chordata; class Actinopteri; order Perciformes; family Sebastidae; genus Helicolenus; species Helicolenus avius. Next base: position 9,475 of record CAKAKQ010032525.1, read on the forward strand.
AGCAATCGTATTTGCCCACTCCCATGTTAACAAAAGTATTAAATACTTGACAAATCTCCCTTTAAGGTACGTTTTGAACAGATAGAAGAAGTATTTTAATCGACTGACAGCCCTACGTTTAACAAGTCAAATGTGATGGTGTATGGAAACATCCTCACCTTTCCCGACTATTACAAAGTAGCTCGTACTTTTCTATGTGTGTGAGACAGACACAGACAGGTTAAATCAGACAAGCGTGCGATCCTCTCTGGCCTCTCCTGATCTCTGGGAGTGTTTGACACCTCTGTTGTCACCTCCTCCATTGTGTACACTGTGTGTACAGGTGCTCCACGCGTGCATATGCATTAATGCACCTGAATGCAAATCAATACTGATTATGTGCAATGCGGCACAAAGAGAATCGTAGCCGTAATCCCACAAGTGACACCCCAGCCGGGGGAACGTTACCTCCACATGCACTAATACCATTTCCAATTCATCACGGCACGAGCAAGCCAAATTAGACCCGCCACCAGAGAGTCGCTCGCTGCTCCGGTGGAAAATTTCACTGTGACTGATACGAAACAGAGAAACCCTGTCACAGTGTGATAGGGACATGCCGCGCGGTGTCGTCTTGTTTACAGTGACCTGCAGCTGCGAGCCAGAGATTCCTCTCAGTCCAATCAGATTACGGTTGTCATTATGTATCAGAAGGTGAAGGAGAAAGCCGGAGGGAGATAGCGCTGAACCGAGGCAAAGCAAACTGCTGCCGAGTAAAGCAACACAAATCTGACAAACCGCAGATTATTGTTGTAGTTTCTGGAAGTCTGTTCCTTTTTGCACGGTTCAGTCTGATTCCCGAGGATGAGACGCATGGATGTTACATTTGGGAAACAGAAGGCAATCGAGGGAATACAAATAGAAAACATGTGAGCTTGCTTCTGCTGTCTTGCTCTCTCTCTCTCTCTCTATTTTGTGGCGACCGTGAGCAAGCCAGACGATCTTGAGCTTTATTTGCCCTGACAAAAGTGTCTGCCTATCAAGGACCCCACTTAACCATTAAGGAGGAAACACTAAATAGTGTACAATTAACACTCGCACATCAACACGCAAAACAGTCTAGACAATGAAAGCAAACTGAAGGCCAATATTTGGCAACAGACAAAGACTTGTGATAAAGTGTCATGTGAAAGACACATCTGCAACCTCTTCAATGACAATTGTTGCCATGGTAAAGCTGAGGCACTTGAAATCGCGGATTTCAGTTTCCTCTTTTTCGCTCCCGATGGGACGGGGTTCTGCCTTAAGAGTATTACATTTCTGCCAGCTCCGGATATGACTGATTTCCTGTGATTTGCTTTGTGAAGTTTGGACAGCAAAGGGACGATTTAGGGACACTTTAGGGATGAGTCTATATAGGATGGCTTATTTCTAATGTCTAACAGTATACTGTGGAATCCAGAGCAAAAATGATACTTTGCGTGGCATTATTGTATCAAGTATTGATCTTTTATTATATAAACTATTAACCGATGAACAATCCGGCCGCTATTCTGTCTTTTAGAGGTATCATATGAAAATAGTAAACCTAAGGAATCCATTGGACCACGTCGTGTTAACTTTTCGGGAAGAATGCTAAATAATGCTCCAAAGCTGCGCTAAATTTTGGGGAGGAAAAACTGGCATGGCCATTTCCAAAAGGGGTCACTTGACCTCTGACCTCAAGATATGTGAGTGAAAACTCTGAGAAGAACAGAGTGAAAACTGTATGTAACTGACAAACTGCATCATTTGCAGTTGAAAAAAGGTAATAAATCGCAATATACTGCAATATATCTTACTCAGCATATCGCAAAATGTTTAAAATCGCAATTCGATCGTATCGTGACTCATGTATCGTGATACTATCATATCTCTGGTGATTCCCACCCTATTATTGTGTCATGTTTGCTGCAGCTAAGGAGCTTAGTCTTTCTCTCATGCAACAATATAATCTAGTTATGCTACATGCATGTAAAGGCAGGCTGTGTGAATTGATCTCATTGTTTCAATACAATTTGCCCGCTAGCAGTATTATAGCAATCTAATCCAGCAGCATGTTTTACAGTAAGTGATTTTGTTTACTACCTAGTTGCATTTGCCAACAAGGAGTTAGGGGAAACACTGGATGTTCGTAAAAGAGCAGGACGCTCAGCAGCATCTTTCTCACCATTAGTCATTTCCACATTCTTATCCTCATTTCAGGGAAACAACATTACCACCAGACAAACTCCTGTTGTGGGTTTCAGCAGTCTGAAGAACCCGACACAAGCTGAGCATTCATACGAAAAAAATGTGCCGGGGTCAGCCAAAGCTCTTTAAAACAAACATGACAGTGGGGTGAAACTCTGTAACTGAACTACTTTGGGTCGGCAGGGCCAGACTCCCATAGCAAAAAAAGAAAGCACATGCACCACCATTTGTTTACAAAACAGTGTCAGACGTGAGCGCAGGGTGTCAGGACTGTGAATGGGTTCACGAATGAGGTCACAAGTGGATTTAAGCAGCACTATGTAAATGACCTTTCCTATAGGATTTCAATGAGCACTAATCTGCCTGTGTGACCTAGTCTCATCTCTCTCTCACCCCGCGGTAAACAAAGAGCCTCTGTCAGCGAGTTTGAGAGAGAGCACACACACACACACACACGCACACACACACACACACACACTCACACAATAGATGAGTCTGCTTTGCCAGGAAATGGAGATAAACAAATAAGCCTAGTTTTCTCTGTTCCATCTTAGCTGTACTGAAATGATAATGAACTCTTTCAAAGTAAATAAACAGATGAATTAAACACAAAAACAAAAACACACACTTGTGTAACTGATGCAAATTATGCCTCGCCTGCTAAACAACGTCTCTGGAGATGAGACTAGACTGCATAAATTGACATTTACAGAGGAATCCAGGGTGTTAAACGCTGCTAAGTAATCTTATGAAGCCACTTGATCGGGTACTGTAGTGTGCGCGTAGTGCATGGTTTCTTTCATTGTGACCCACATTGCATTTGGCAGCTCAAGTCAAACTCGTCATATGTCTGTGTGTTGTTCTTATTCAGAGAGAAGATAAAAAAAAAGAGGAGGAGGGGTCCTAACAGACTTAAAGCTGGCACCCACCCACCATATTGAGGCCATCTGAGTCTGATGCACTGGTTTTTACTGGTGTAAACGCCCCTGACTCGAGTCAGAATGGGAGACAGAGACGAGTGCTGATCATATAGATACATGGAAACATCAAAATAAAGTGTCTTACCTTTATGTTGAAAGGATGTTTCCCATCATAGTAGCACCCAAAAGAAAAAGAATAGTCAAGATTAGTAAGTTGCTTCAATTACAGCAGTGAATACAAACATATGTCAATGGAAAGAACATTGAAAAGTAGGGATGCACCGTTACCGATACCGGATCAGATATCGGGTCGATACTGACTCAAATAGCTGGATTGGGTATCGGTGACAATGGGGCCGATCTATTAAATTCAGTTCTATGTTTATATACATTATATACTGAATTATACACATTACACTTGAATTATAATTCCTTTTAACTTTGTTTTTTTACCAAGTTGCTAGTGTACGATTTATTATTTTAATAATAAATAACGATTCATTAAATTTGTATCTATGTATTTGTTCCTTTTTGTTTTACAAAGTTAGGAAAGCAATGTTTAAGTGAAGCCTGATGTTGCCTTACACATGAAAGAATGATCTTTCCACACAGTGACGCACACAGCTTATTAAACACTGGTATCGGATCAGTACTCGGTATCAGTTCATGAGGACTAACGCTTGATCTTGATGCAATTTTCATATTAACTAGTGTCTAAAACAAAAGAACAAGACTAAATATTTTAGAGTTCCAAAATCTAAAATCATTTTTGCAGTGTGTGTGCCCATCTCTCCAACAAATACAAATAATGAATCACACCTTCAGGGATCTCCCAACTGTCCTGAACAGACAAAGCAAGAGCAGGAAAAACATTCCGTCTCTCTGAATAAGCAGCGTATTAACGATAACTTCCTGCATGTGTGGAAACGAGGGCTTGGTATGCTCAAATCCCCCCCACCCCCCCGGAGTGGCTCTCTACGACCCGGCACAAGCCACACTTCCCCTTTTTGCCGCGGCCTTTTCCGCCCTCTGCGGAGAACAGATGAACGATTCCACTCGACCTCTGACCTTCAGT